>JACSZP010049521.1:0-10441 GCA_016161895.1 Pinna nobilis | reverse complement strand
GGGGGGGGTTGTCGAATTTGTGGCAAAAAAAATACCCTGTTTAAAAAGCATTGAAGGATCATTGACCAATAATGGTATATACTTTGCCAATTCGAAGGGAGTCCGGATTTCCTCGGTCCCCCCCCCCCCCTTGAGACCCGCGCATGGAAAGTGATCACTTCTTTCTTGTACAATAGTCAGACCTACTGAACAAATAACTTCCGCCTCCTCAACCGGTCTGCAGGATGAGTTTAGTACGATCACTAAGACTTGTCTTTAAGGTAGGCCTAGTCNNTATCTCTATTTGAATTAAAGATATCTTTAATTTTTATATTAATAATGATATCTTTATTTTAAATACAGATATCTGTATTTAATAGGTAAAAACCCAAACGGCTTGCCATACTAGTCAGGTAATTCTATGTGTTTTCTAATGACTCGATGACCCGAACATTAGTGATTTTCTTCCAGAGTATTTACTCTTGACTTGTGTGACAGTCTCTGAGAAGGATTTGTTCTGTAAGAATCAGAATGTCACAAGTCTTACAGGTATACCATATCCTATGAAATGAAGCTATAAACTACATATGTGGCATAGCCTACACATGTAGCCTAATACAGCACAGGTATATGGCATACACAAAATACATCTGACATATCCTATACGTACACATGTGACTCATTCACATGTAACATATTAAACTCATGTACATGTATGACATATCCTATATATGTGGCATAGCCTATGCATGCGGATATCAAATGCATACATGTGCACATGTGACATATCCTTCACCTGTGATATGTAGGATGTGACATATCCGACAAGTGAAATATCCCATGCATACACATGTGACTCATTATACACATGTGTGTTACATATCCTATGTATGTGGCATAACCTACCCATATGAAATATCCGATACATACATGTGGCATATCATACACCTGTGACTTTGACTACATGTGACATATTCTACACATGTGGTGTTTCCTGTGCAAAACGTGTTACTCTTTATACACATGTGACATATCAGAGACACATGGTATATCAGACACATGTGGTATATCCCACATATGTGGCATGTTCCAAATATGTGGCAAACCCTACATATGTGACTTATCCTACCCATGTGCCATATCCTTTATATGTGACACAGCATACACATATGACATAGCATTCACATGTGACATATTTTGCACATTTAACATACTCCTACCCATATGAAATACACCAAACACATATGAAATATCCTGTACATGCGCCAAAGCCTACCCGTGGCATAACATATAAATTTGTCATATCCTACATGTGTAAAATATGTTACAAATGTAACAAATTCTATTCATGTGACATATCCTGTGAGTTATTGTGTGGTATATCCTACATATATGACACACCATACGTATGTGAAATAGCCTACGCTTACAAAGTACCATAAATATATTAAATCCCCAGCACATATGACATACTATACACATGTGAAATATCCCCCATATGGCATATCCTACTCATATACTTGTGACATATCCTGCCTATCTGACATGTACTCTTCATTTGACATACCCTGCCTGCATACCTTACAAATATGACATTCCACACACATGTGACATATCCTACACATATGACATTATACACATTTGACATATCTTACATGTGACATACCCTACAAATATGTCATTATGTATGTGTGACATATCCTACACATGTGACATATCCTACCCATATATCATGCTACAGACATATGACAGATGCTACATGTGTGATTCTCCATACATATATGGTATATTCTGCATGTTATATATCATACACATTATATAACCTATATATGACATATTGCATATATGACATATCTAACATGTGCCATATCCTTTATGACATCTCGTTTACATGTGACATACCCTCTGTATGTCATAAACTACTTATGTCATATCCTATTTGCTTGATACACCCTATTCATGTGAAATACCCTGTACAAATTACAGACTCAACACATGTTACACACCATACACATGTGATAAGCCTTACACACATATTACACATACTATACACATGTGATAACTCACATCCTACGTGTGACGTATCTTACAAATATGACATGCCAAACACATATAATATGCCTTACACCTGTGATACAGTCTATACACTGGGTGGGTAATAAGACGACCTTTCATTTTACATAGTTTTTACTGAATCATATTTAACTGCCAATCTTGTTATTGTTAATTTGTTACTGATATCCTTTACTATATGTACATATCTGAGGTAAAACAGCTGATATTTTATTACACAATAGAATATACCTTTAAGAGGGATTCTCAGTTTAAAAGGTTGAAATAAATCTACTCACGTGTGGGAAAATTAAGGTTTATGCGTGAAAAGTGGAGTAAATTGACTGAAACACTTATAAAGGTAATTCTGTAATAATTTAATGGGCATGAAGTTCATCATTTAAAAATTAAAGGGTATGCTACCAGTATTTGGAGACACTTTCACATTAATAATGTCATTATCTGAGATTTGCCAAGGTTGGAGACTTTGCCATGTCGGTGACTGAGCTTTGCCTTACATACATTTGAACCCCATTATTAAGACCATCACCATAGTGACTGACTAAAATTAATCTGATTGGTGAGTGAGTCTCTTAAGTTAGGTATTGGTGAAGTGGTCTCCTAAGTGAGGTTTTGGTGAGGTGGTAGTCTCCTAAGTCAGGTATTGGTGAAGTTGTCTCCTAAGTGAAGTATTGGTGGTAGTCTCCTAAGTCAGGTATTGGTGAGGTGGTCTCCTAAGTGATGTTTTGGTGAGGTTGTAGTCTCCTAAGTCAGGTATTGGTGAGGTGGTCTCCTAAGTGAAGTGTTGGTGAGGTGGTAGTCTCCTAAGTGAGGTATTGGTGAGGTGGTCTCCTAAGTGAGGAACTGGTGAGGTGGCCTCCTAAGTCAGGTACTGGTGAGGTGGTCTTCTAAGTGAGGTATTGGTGAGGTGGTCTCCTAAGTAAGGTATTGGTGAGGTGGTCTCCTAAGTCAGGTATTGTTGAGGTGGTCTCCTAAGTCAGGTACTGGTGAGGTGGTCTTCTAAGTGAGGTATTGGTGAGGTGGTCTCCTAAGTCAGGTACTGGTGAGGTGGTCTCCTAAGTCAGGTATTGGTGAGGTGGTCTCCTAAGTCAGGTATTGGTGAGGTGGTCTCCTAAGTGAAGTATTGGTGAGGTGGTCTCCTAAGTCAGGTATTGTTGAGGTGGTCTCCTAAGTCAGGTACTGGTGAGGTGGTCTTCTAAGTGAGGTACTGGTGAGGTGGTCTCCTAAGTGAAGTATTTGTGAGGTGGTCTCCTAAGTGAGGTATTGGTGAGGTGGTCTCCTAAGTGAGGTATTGGTGAGGTGGTCTCTTAAGTCAGGTATTGTTGAGGTGGTCTCCTAAGTCAGGTATTGGTGAGGTGGTCTCCTAAGTCAGGTATTGTTGAGGTGGTCTCCTAAGTGAGGTTTTGGTGAGGTGGTCTCCTAAGTCAGGTATTGATGAGGTGGTCTCCTAAGTCAGGTATTGGTGAAGTGGTCTCCTAATTCAGGTTGAGATAACCTAGAATAATTATAGGTAAATTGGATTTTAATGGTCTTTATTGTGAGGTGATCTCCTAAGTGAGGTGGTCTCCTAAGTGGTATTTAGACAAGGTTCCATGCGCGGATCTAGAGGGGGCGTGAGGGGGTCAGGACCCCCTATCCCCCCACGAATTTGCAGAATATATAAAATTGGTAAATTATGTACAGATTTTCATTTTAACAGGGTTTTAATTTTCCTTTTTACAAGTTGGACCCCCCTTGGAAAACATTGACCCCCCCCCCCTGGAAAAAAATCCTGGATCCATGCATGGGTTCCACTGTATTTGGTTATTAGCTGGACAGGGTAACCAAAAAAAGTAATTAATAGAGATCCTAGAAGGATTATGATGCCCATCATCATTAGATCTTCAATAGACTTATGACGGACTGATTTTTACCCTTCTTACTCCTAGTTTTCTACATGCCTTCAATAACTGGACCCTGTATTTTAATTCCAAGTCCTTTGGAGCTTCAATTTTTTCTAATCAGGTCCAAAATGAGACGTACAAAACAAAACCCCGAGGAACCCTTACACAAGATTTGAGGAAGATCCCTTCTGTAGTTTCCCATCTCAGAAATATGATAACAAAATTGACTTTTCAAAACTGAGTTCCCCCTTTGGGTCCCAATTTCATTTGAATCAATTCAAAATTTGTACCATGCAAAATAAGACCCAAAAGGTAACCTCCATGCAGGATTTGAAGAAGATCCCCTCAATTAATTCTCAAAAAGAGCATTCAAAGGTTTTTGAGAAATAAGGTGGATGAAGAATAACCCCCCGGGACCCCCATAACTAACACCTTTGAATTTGTCTTGTCATGTGCAACAAGAAAATATATGGTTTAGGGTGGGGATCTAAATGGTTTTTGAGATAATTCAGGATTTCAGAAATGAGGGGTTAGGGAATAACCCCTGGGACCCCCCCCCCCCCCCCCCCCCCCCCCCCCCCCCCCAAAAAAATATCCTTATTAAATTTGTCTTATGTGTAAAATGTAAATGTATGGTTTAGGGGTGGGAATCTCAATGGTAATTTTAGATAATTCAGGATTTCAGAAATGAGGAGGCAGGGAATTGCCCCAAGGCACCCCATAATATCCTCATTAAATTTGACTTGTCATGTACAATAAGAAAATATTTAGTTTAGGGGTTGGGATCTCCATTCAGGATTTCAGAGTTTAGGGGCAGGGAATACCACGCCCCCTGAAAATACTCTCATTTAATTTGTCTACCTGTATTTTGGGTAATAAACAAATTGATATCCAGTGGCGACCAGTTTTTAATGGCGGATGAGACAATCTAGTTACTACCGTAATTGGGAAGAGATCACTGGCTTTCCGCAAGTAAACTGGGAAATTTTCTCACATAATCAACTAAGGTTCAAGCAGGACTCGGACCCGGGCTGATTTGAGGTGAGAGAGTTTAAAGCACAGTGCTCTAACCATTTGGCCATGGAGACCTCAATGATATAATTAAACACACAGCAAGTAAATAAAGATCTCCAGCTTCTACACAGACACAAAAGATCACTAGTGGGAGCACGTGAGTCAATATAGCTGGGAACCTATCAAAATAATGCAGATATGACGCCACAACAGGAGAAATCTAAGAAAAGTAAACTAAAACATGAGCTCTTATCTTACGATGATTTATTGCAAAAATCATTGAAAAAATATCCATAGAAAATCATATCACATGTGGAGCTTACAAATCATTACTGAGGCCAAAGCAAATTGATCAATTGCTGCAGATTTCTTAGTAAAGAAGTGAAGCGAGCTAGCAATTTTGATTCCTATTCTTATATTTTCAGAGGTGAACAATTTTTGTAGAGACAAATAGCAATTTTCATGTACTTCATTTTTGTGATCATTCAAAAGTATTTTAACTCTTTCAACCCCAAGTATCAAAATGGTATGTTCTTTTCTATTGTCTTAGACCAGCCCATTTTGGTCTGTGGTGTTGAAAGGGTTAAAGACAATGAATAAAGAGAGTGACCACAATTCCATAACTTCTGCCTTTAGAATATCAAAATCAATGTTTGTAAAAATCTCTGATTATCAAGATGCATTGATGTATAAGCAGAGAACAATGAATTAATTTGGCATGGCCTCAAAACATTCATCAGAACGCAGAAATGTTGAATAATATCTAACAACAATATATATGTATAGTGAAGGACTGGTCAGTATGGTCATTGTCCATACCTATATCCATCAACTGTATATTTATACATTAATCAATCTCATACTTGATGTGGAGTATCTTATCTAAAAATGAAGATCATTAAATTATCTAGCCAGGAAATTAAAATAATTTCAAATTCAGCAGGATTTCAATATATCAGGTTTCTATATAAGTGGGTCCCACTGTGTAATTACACAGAAAAGAATATTCAGGTCATGGCACTTGCCACTATGATAAATATAAACAGACTGAAAGTACAAAATACTTGAGCTCAGTATTATCAGGGACTAGTTTATATTATCTGGAAAAAAAAACATCAAGTACATGCACATGTAATAAGTTTTATAAGTTTATCTGTAGCACTATTGAGGAATGTTATGCAATCGGAAATACCCAAGGAAATTCATTTGTGTGTGGTCACTAGAAAATTTTGTCAAATATAACCGTCACAATTAATTAATAATTCATGATTAGATAATTACTTACTATATACAAAAACAGAAAATTCTACATCTAAGAAAAATAAATAGCATGATGTATTCCACCCATGAGTATTATAATAACAAAAAATCTAGGAAAAATAAAAAAAATGATTTATCGCATCAAAAAAATTACACGTACACATTAAGTTATAGATAATGCATCTCTCTAACTCTAAAGAAAAATTTACACCTTTACTAGAAGGACTAACTATCTCGAAGTCAAATTTATGAAGTTTTGAGTGTGTTATATAAATGTAGAAACACACATTTGAACTTGAGTATCAGAGTACCAAACGTCAAGGATACAAGGATAGGAAAATTTTAGTATACAATTTTAGTTTTATCAAAAGTATGCATACCATGTTGCCAGGTGTATCTTGCTTTTCTCATATGGTTGTATCTTTTTCTTGTATTTCATTCACTACTGTAGGATTCTTTCAATCAGTTTAACAATTTACAAAAAAATGAAAAATATGTAGTAAGTACAAAATTGTAACCAAAAACCAATGAGCAATTAAGTTATAACATGTACAGTCCAGCCTCACTAATTCGGACGCTTCACCTTCTGGATAAAATTTCCAAGTAAAAATAACTTCAAATTTTATAGGCTTCTATGACAGGTATGTTTAAGTGATCCATATGCTTGATTTATCCTGACAATTTTCTTGGGAACAAAAGTGTCTGGATTAATGAGGCTCCACTATATTTGTTCATAGTAAGTTAAAATGGCCAACAAGGATCTGGGCAGTACTGCAGCCAGGTCTCCAACTTGCCCTCGTCTACCTGCATCAGGGCTGTGTATGTGGTTAGCTGAAAACAAGATAGAGGTAAAATAAAAGGATGTCTCTAGCATGGCAACATGTAACGTGGCTGGAAATATCATACAAAACTGTAACCAAAGCTTCATACAGAGTTGTCTGACATGACTCCTGTACATGTACCAACACCATAAGTTGACAGAGAGTTTAACAGTTACCCCGACTACAAAAGTAAATAGCTAAACATGTAGATAAACTAGGGCATCAACAGGCTCATAACAAATGAAAATCAAGGTTTCAAATTGATGCAATCCATTTATTCATTTTTTATTATTTTTTTCTTGGAGGCATTTTGCATTTCTTTATTTATTTATTAATTTATTTCTAATTTATTCATTTATCATTTATTTTTTAGGCATTTTTCTATATTTCAAAACGTATGGCCCATGAACAATATGCAAGAAATTACAGTATATTAGAATTACATCAGATGCTAAATCCAGATTTTGTGACATATCTGATAGAGTGTGTGAGCTGAATGTTTTGCTTTATTTTCTAATCATACCTTATTCAGCACTGGTTTGGATGACAGCACACTGAATATTCCTTTGAATGACACATTCTGAAATTCGAATTATACCAGAATTATATGGACTTTCAAATCATGTACAAAATCATACAGCCATACACAGTACAGTCAGTGAAACTTGTATATAAAACAAACTTCCTTAGGGACACAAGAAAACTGGTGTTAATAGGGAGGTGGTGTTTCTATATATGTTGTTGTTGTATTGTTGTTTAACCTCCCACTCAAGAATATTTCACTTCTATCGAGACATCACTGTGTGTTGGTAAAGGGCAACAAATTTTGCCGATGCTCGGCACTTATGGCCGTACAGCAGGGAGGATTCTTTAATGTGCCAACACTTACTGTGACACAGGACTTCAGTTTTCACTGTCTAATCCGAAAGACAGGGACAGCCAACCTTACTGTGACTTGGGCTTGAACCCTGGACCTCTTGATTTGAAGTCAAACATGCTAACAAGGCTACAGTGGTCCCTTCTATATAGGTAGATTTGTACAATAATGGTTCTATTTGGGACAGCAAAAAGCAGTCTTTGTGACCAGGTGGTCTTTTTACAGGTGACCATTGTAGCAGGTTTTATTGTATCATAAACCACAGCTGAACAAGAACTAGAAGTGAAAGCAAAGCACTGAATTATAAAATCACAAATACACATCTGCAGCCATAGAAATTTAATGGGAAGTACAGAATTACCTCAGTTTTATAAAGAAAAAAAGGCAAATAAGTAATATTGTATTATACTGTCACAAACCAGACAAACTGCAAATTACAAAAAATACAATGGCTTATAGTGCCTCATCTAAAGCATGGGAAAAGCTTACCACCCCAGCTAAGGTTTGAACATATATCCTCACATCTTCAAAAGTTTTGAAGCTGACAGCATGTATTTTGGATGGACAGACTATGGTACTGAACCATAATAGTGATAGGACCCTAATCATCAAATACAAATAACAGTAGAAAGCCAGTACCATACACACAACAGAAATAAATAAGCTTACTGTTTGGCTCATGGTCTTCATGCATTTCTCGGCTGGAGTTCTGCGGTCGTCCACAAACAGGGGATTATCCCAGTGGTCGTAGTTAGTCTCCAGGATGTACCATCCTTCGGCATTAGACATCTGCCATACGTCATCAGACTTTTCTCTGGACCTGGTAATTACTGCTCCCTGGATTAGTGTAGAGCAACAGAGAAATAACATATTGTACCTCCACTCTTAGAATAGAGTAATTTAATATAAAATATCAATAAGCAGAATTCTATTTGCAATGAAGGAAATTTGAAATGAGTTGTTTCTATTTTCATTATTTCCAATCTGTTATCCATGTTTTTCTTTCTAGTATTCAGCTCGAATTTTCTGTACAATTGCTGTTGATATTGAAAATAAATCCAGACTAGTTCATACTCAGCTGAGTAAAATCATTTTTGTGCCGATGACTTCAGTTCAATTCTCAGCTGAGCAAAAAACAACAAAATGTCGAGCTGAATTTATACTTCAGTTGAGATGGGGGAGGGGGAGAAGAGGGGCTAAAGAACTATTTCAAAGGTAACGGTAAGAGCAGAGTTTGAACTTGAGCTTTGGGAGTTCTTAATTAAAGGAAACGACATCGAAACATGGTGTGTACATGTCAAGGTTCTTTATCTAACTGATTTTAAAACATACATCCTATGATGTCATCAATAACGTGACGTCATGCAGGTAAACGATACAATGTGGGAATTCAAGACAGGGGTGATTATGAGACCTGAAGATTTATTTCACTGATAAGGGTCAATTACAGGTCAAGTAACATATGGTACATACTGGTCATTGGGTAGATAAATCTCTGCACAGTCATTACAGAGGCTCCCTTATAGCTAGTTGGTTGTTTAGTTGTTTAACATCCCATTCAATAATCTTTCACTTAAAATGGAGATGTCATTAAATGCCAGTGTGACAAATTTGGCCTCTGCTCGGCACTTATGGCCATTGAGCAGTGAGGGTTCTCTAGCAGGCCGACACGTACTGTCACATGGGACCTCGGTTTTCACTGTCACATCTAAAAGATAGGGAAAACCAACTGCAGTATGATGTAAATTAGAACCAATGATCTCATGATCAGAAGGCAAACACGTGAACCACTGAGCCACAGGGTCTCCAGAGGCTACCTCTAACGGAACATGATTTGTCACTCTGTCTTGTATACTGACCTCTCCAGATTTGTTCCCTCCTAGTATAAAGTAAGCTGGGGATAGCATCTTCGTATTATTCAATCTTTTTAATGCATCTCCATAGCTTACAGCAGTTTCCATGGTTTCTCGTGTAAGGAAGCCCATCCAATCGGCTGATCTCATTCCCAGTATCCATTCAATGACTCCTAACAATAAAAGAAATCTACATTTATAACAAAGTCATTACCTCAGTATTCATAAGGAAATGAATTTCTCACTGAAATATTGGATTTACATTAATACAACAACATAATTGTATCACCCACATCACTGGTACCCTAGAAAGGCTCTAATAATGCTTACTTTGTTATATGCATTTCAATTTGTTTGTTTGTTAATACGGCACACTTCACAATCTTTCAGTCATTCGTGGCAAATTTTCATAAGGGAGGGAGAGAACCTTGGTTGCAAATGTTCCCGGCATAGGACCATTGGTTTTCACACAAATACATGCTGGTGAATGGAGAGAGCAAAATTCTGCCATGGAGGCCTGCCTACATTTAAATATCTAGTTCACTGATGCCATATAGTATTCCATTCAACCAAAAGGATCATTTATAATAATCTGATGAAACACAATATATTACCTATGTAGCCACCATCTAGCTTAAATCTTTCATTCATTGTCAATGTGAACAGCTTCTGTAATAAAAA
>JACSZP010049511.1:0-13227 GCA_016161895.1 Pinna nobilis | reverse complement strand
GATCACCTAGTCTACACCTGTCTTACTTTACAGAGAAGCAGATCATTAAATTAGTCAGGACTCAGGTGCGATCACCTAGTCTACACCTGTCTTACTTTACAGAGAAGCAGATCATTAAATTAGTCAGGACTCAGGTGAGATCACCTAGTCTACACCTGTCTTACCTTACATAGGATCAGATCATTGCATAAGGGAGGTACAATATTTTCATCTCACCGAGTCTTCACCTGTCTTACCTTACGTAGGAGCAGATCATCTCGTTTTCAGCCAGGTACAATATGTTTTCTTTGGCACATCCCCTCCTCCTCAATTCTTGTACAAACTGGACAGCAGCCACTGTCTTGCCTGCTCCTGGAGGACTGTGGATCCATAAGTCTTTGGTGAACTGCTGTGTCCATAACAGCTGAAACTGGTCACACGTCAACAGGAAGTAGTAAGTGTCAGACGAGAGAATATCATCTAACTCAGCAGAGCTAACAGCCACAGAGGACAGAGTGGAAAAATCTACTGGCTTGTAAGCGGCCATTGTGATGATTAATGCTTGTAGAAGGCTTTCCAGCTTCAGAGATGTAATGAAGAAATGTGAGGGGTAAAAGTACCTGTCAACAGGCTCGTTAATCTCATGACCATTGTCATTTACATTTATAACATGACAAATAATTCCAAATTTGTCTGTGCAGCCTCCCAGAGACACCAAGCGGTACTTGAGATAAGAAGCAACTGTTCTGGTGTATCTCCAAATGTAAGAGTTACTGTCCTTGGCAAAGGTGAGTAAGTGACATCCTTGACCTTCACTTAGGACCAGCACATCACAGACCACTTCTGGGGGCGGTAATGTCGACACATTTAATCCCCAACAATTAATAAATATCGCAATGTGAGGTCTGCCTTTAAATAAATCCAAAGTACTTGTGACAAATTGTCTATATCCTGGGTCTATCATTGCTTCTATGTAATGTTTTGGTTGTGGCATACTCTGTATATCTTCTGAAAAAGAAAAAGAATTATCTGTGATACCACAAGATACCAGACCCCTAACACAACAGGTAGACTGCTAGGAAAATACACAGGAATGGTAGCAGTGTTTAATGATGAACAGTAACTAGGGATACTTAACCCCTACATGACACAAGCTGACCTGTTGTAGGACAACATTATGGCTGCTTATGACATGTTGTCTTTAAAAATCAGGGGTTCATTTCATTTCTTTTAAATATACATGTTCTAACAAAGTAAAATATATGTTTTAGATGGAAGAAATATGCCATTCAGAGACATGTAGGTCTACAGTTTAGAGGAGTCAACCAAAGTCAGTATATAAAGGTCATTTCAAAGAACAACTAATGGTAGTAAAACTGTTTTTAGATATGCAAGGCAGTCAATGAAATTATAAAATTAAATATAAATGACATTTATATACCGATAAGACAATGCTTTGAAAGTAACACAATTAGGTCACATAAGACAGAATATTGTTTAATCCAGTGAGTAGCAAAGTTAGACTAAACAGTAATTGTGAACAGAATTATTATGTGGTTGCAATAGTACTGGTTTTCAATTCCAAATTATATAGTTTATCTAAATAACAGATGGTGACACACACATCCAATATATTCAACTTTGGATAGACATATATGGTTGTTTGTAATATTAAGCATAAGTAGAACATGACAATTCTATCTCACAGGTTAATTGGTTTGATCTGGCCATTATGTAAGACAGATTCAAGCTTTACAAAGACCTATGGATTATCCTGTGAACTTTTATATTTTTTTTTAAGTTGATTTATAAACATCTGTAGTTAGGTAAATTGAATGCTCTACACACTCAGTTCAGAGGATTCAAACAAGTGACAGTAGGCCCAACAGATAATGTCCACACTACTTCCCCAGTAACAACGTCAGTGTGAACAACAAATCTCTGTGCTGCTTCCCTATAACTAGGGAGTGGCTTATTTGAAATCATTGTAACTTGGAAGATTTGATTTTAATTTCTCAGTGGGAGATGGTTGTCATTTATTAGGTCACTACAAAGGCATCATTTCCTTCCATTATTAATTGTACCAGACTATGATTATCTGTGAGAATATTACACTGTCTTTCACTAAGGAAATCACAAAATAAAACTGAACTTGTTACATAATTACACAGTCACGATTGTAGAGAGTTGGTTACTTTCTTGAAAAATTGTGATAGGAAAGAAAAATTGTAGGCCTAAATCAGTTTCAAGGATATTTACTTTATCAATGATATTTTCAGAGAATTGCATAATTCTTTGGCCCCATGCAAGAAGCTAACAACCCATATAAGTAAAACAGAGAAATTTCGAGTTCAAATATAATAGTGATAGTAATGTGTTATAATGTCATAGGGATCTAGTACTGCATGTATGTTCACAGCCAATCAGATGCCAAGAACCATAAATCTAGAGATGACGCAGATTGTCATGACTAATTGTCTAATCATGAAATGTTTGGGGCCTCCATGACTGAATGGTTTGAGCATTGCACTTTAAACCACTCGGTTTCTCACCTCTTGTCAATGGGGGTTCGAAGCTCGCTGGAACATAAACTGACTATGTGAGAAAGTTTGCCAGTTTACTTAAGGATGGCAAGTGGTCTCTCTCTGGGTACATTTGTATTCCACCAATAAAAAATGGCCACCACCATATGACTGAAAGATTGTCTAGTGTGCCATAAAGCAAAAAACAAACAAATAAACAAAAAATAAAATGTCACTTTTGATGGCATTGCGGGTTATCAGGTTTATGCATGGGGCCACAGATTTGTTCATATCATAAGCCAAGGACAGCCATTTCTTATAACTCAATATGGACATTGTAATTCATAGTATAACTGATATAAACTTTAGGTCACTGTCATATGCTCTAAGTCGTAAAGACAGACTATGCAGATCTGCATTGGTATAGGTTGAAAATATGGGGAGGAAAGGAATCTTAAATAGTTCAGTGTTTTGGACAAGGACGTAAAAAATCCTGAGGAAAGAGTATGAAAATCCAGGAAACTGACAGTCCTAGCTAGGTAGTTCTCTTCCCCTCTGGTCTTAAGATTTACCTGCCTGTAACATGCAGTCATATAACATTCTTTTGATTCAAAATGGTGAAGTCAATAATAGCCTGGTGAGGTGAAAATTAACATTTGTAAGTGTAATCTTCAGTAATTTATGAATTCAATTATGTTGTCAACAGCAAATGAACTTCACAGATTCCTAATAGAGGTAAGTTAATTGACCTGTTGAGTCATCCTGCTTGATAAACAAGTTCATGTGAATGACTCACATTATTTAATACCATTTCTTCCATATTTTTTTTTTGTGTGGTAGTTTATTACAATCACCTACATGTAGACATTAAAACTCCACCTGTCTTCCGTATAGCAACACAGAAAGTTATGGGAAAGTATATCAAATATTGAGGATGAGGTTATAGTCAGAATATTGGCATTACACAAAAGGCCTTGTCAGGAAATGTAAACATGTAAAATATCAAATATCTATTACATGCTTTCAAAAACTTATGACCAGCATTCATTGTGCAGACAAAGAAGCAGATGCTTAGAAGAAAACTGTATGCCTCCTGAATCTCTAATTATGGGGGGAATAAAAGGCTGTACATTTATGTGCTCAATTCAAAGGGAGTCAAGTTAAATAAAAATCTGGTTAATAATTTTGCATAATATACATTGTCTACTTTTGTTTTCACGAACTTATGGATGCTTTTAGTCAACAATCATGAACTGAACAAACATCCTGCTTGTCACACCATGTCAAATTTACATGTACACAACAAATCTTCATCATCACCTGTTCAGGTGTAAATAGACAATTACTAAAGATCTGTATTAGTTATACATGTATATCAGATATGGCATTGTTCTACTTCTTAGATCTCCCACTGTAGGAAATAACTAAGTCTAACATCTCCTGGCCATTTCTCAATGTACTGTTGTGTTTTACATCATATGACAATCTCTCTGCCATAGAGTGGCAGCCAGTTTTTTTTTGTTTGTTTGTTGTTGTTTTTTTTGTGGAGGAGTTACAAATGTACCTGGAAAGAGACCACCAGCCTTCCACAAGTAAACTGGCAAACATTCTGACATAATCAATTTAGGTTCCAGTTGGGCTATAACCCTAGCTAATGGGAGGTGGGAGACTGAATGGTTTAATGGAATTTCCTCAATACCTTCTGAGATGATAGACTACAATTTTCAAAAACTGAATTTTTTTCCTAGCTCCTTCTTCTAAGGACCCCAAAAATATTGAATAAAAAATAAGTAGCTAGATAATTATTTTCATTTCATTTAGGAATCACTGGGATCCTTAATCTGATTTTAATGCTAGTAATCAGTTTTAAAGAATTCTGTTTGCGAACAGATGAGAAATACTCTAAATAGTTACACCAAAAACAATCTGCTGAAGAGGGAGAGGGTGGGGCCAAACACTGTGACCGATATATTGAAAAATGAAGTCAATCAGAAAGCTGAAATTTGAATAAAAAAAAAAAAGATTCAATACCCATGTAGAAGAGGATAATACTATAGAAAATCTTCATATTAATTCCACATGGCTGTCTTGATTCATGACAAAGAATCTTTGATGAAAGTAGAACATGAATATGGCTATGGATGAACATGTGAATGACTAGACACATGGACTGTACTAGCAATACCTGACACCTGACATTTACAAACGTGATCATACAATTAACAAAGTCTTAAAGTCCATGTCTGTCTTCTGTGAGGTAGGGAATCATCCTGATTATTGACGTGTTGTTCAAGGGCAGAGTGACATTCAGGTTCATGTTTATAATTACTGGTAGCAGATGTAGTTTTAAAGCATGAGTGTGTTAAGTAGCTATATAACAACTATGATAAAGTGATGTCAAAAGGCATACAGAATTCTTACCTCTTAACAACTTCTTCTTGATATCATTGATTGTATGCTTTAGAGAAAATACCAATGGAGCCTGAGGTACCCTGATTGGTACTTTTACAAATCTGTTGTGAAGTTCAGGCTTATCTGCCAGTGAGAATAAGACATGTTAGTGAAAAAACAAGCCTCCACACAGCAGAGTAATACAACCTTTTAAAGTTTCTAAAAAGTAGGTCAAACACAAAGGTCAAGCTCAGGAGGTCAAACATTTTAGTATCAAAAGAAAGGTTCTAAAAAGTAGGTCAAACACAAAAGTCAAGCTTAGGAGGTCAAACATTTTAAAGAAAGAAAGGTGTTATTAAGAGGCAGTTATCTTTCTCAGTTTTGCTTAATCAAATAGTTTTGTCTAGATTTCACTTTGCTCATAAATAGAAACAGATTAAGCAATAATGATCAGACATTAAGCACTATGAATTGTTATGCATAAAATTATTTTATATACAAATATATGTGAATAAAACATTTGTCAATAATAATGATATAAAATAAAATTATATGTCCACTGGTAATTACTACACATGTTTAGTTAATCTACTGTCAGATTCATAAATCAAGATTCCCTTGTTATGAATGCATCCAAAACAAAACTGGCAGTTCAATTGATGTAAAAACTTCTGTAGTGGCATCTACTTGCAAAATTATGCAGATATCTATCCTTGACTTTTGTTTATGAATCTGCAGTTTAATATGATAGATCAGCTCATGTTTGAATTCCATAGGCCTGATCTTTGTAATTTACATTATCAATGGCTTGTTTCAATTACTATCTCTATACAGGTACATGTATAACTTTAATTTCACTATAAATATTTGCCAACAAAACATCACCTGTAGCTATTGGGGTGTTGTTTCAATTCCAACACCATAATAACCTTTGGATAAACCTACAGTCCAAACTGTTTTAAGTGACCATCGAAGGAAAAGAGCAAAAAAAGGGTCACATATGACAGGTGGTCTCTTAATTTAGGTGATTTATTCAAGAAAAGGACATTTTGTGAATCATACCACTACTTCAAATATGACTGGTAGTCCTTTAATTCGGTGGGTCGCTAAGAAAGGTTTTACTGTACTTTTAAATGGCAAAGAGTGATTCCATGGAATTGTGTCTATAAATAACAACAATAATTTCTTTCAGGGTTAATTACAATGTATCATAACTGACCTTGGCTATAGTTCAGATCACACAAGAGACAAATCATTAATATCACTTTATAGATACAAAGTTAGTTAGTCGTATTATTGTTTACTGACCCATTCAAGAATCTTTCACTTATATGGCAACGTCACCATGTGCTGGTGAAGGGCAAAAATTTTGCCTATGCTTGGCACTTGCCAACGTCTACTGTGACACAGGCCCTTGGTTTTTCTCTCTCATCCAAAAGACAGGGACAGCCAACAGCGACATGGCTTGGCGATATAAAATCACACAATGTTTATCCTTAGTATAGGTTATCTTACCTCTAAATGGATTCAGCATAGACTTTTTCCACTGATTAAATGCCCAGCTTTCCACGTTGCCTTCTGCGTTGATAAAATAGCTTTCAGGTGGTGCTGTAAAAACACCACCTGGAAACTTACACACAGATACCACTACGATCATTCTCCTGCCCTGTAAAGTATGATAATAAAAAGAGACTGTATAAAACTTTGTATGTAAATGTACCAGTACTTGTATGCTGGAGTGTCTAAATATAAAAGAAAGAAAAGTACTTAGCCTAATATTCATTCAAGTTACCCTTAGGGTATATTCCTAACTTAGACCTTCTTTCCAGAAACTGAATGTAATGCAGATTTCTTATTTTACTCTGGAATTATTATTCAAATAGTTTTTTTTTTTAAAAGTATATAACTTGTAATAAAAATCTTTGAAAACTGAATATCAAAGTTTGATTGAAAAAAGAAAATAGCCAAAGGTTCATTAATGTTACAAAATTTATAGAAAAGCATTAATTCACTTGCAGATGGCTGGTGTCTAAAAAAAACATAGAAAAGTATTCACTCTCTTTCATTATTTACTTTTTTCTTTAAAACTAATTTATGCATATTCACATAAAAAGTAGCTTACATATTTATAAAATCATGAGGAACCTAAACACATAATAGATGTACATCCAAAAGCAGTTGATGCAATATGTAACTTACAATGTTTAATGTTTATGTAGATGACAGACTAGCTACATGAATGTCAATTTTGTTAAACTCATTCAACCCTAAAACACATTTGGATTAGCTTAAATCATTGAATGAAGGAAGAGTCCATTTTTTCAGGGATGTTGTTGTTGTTGCGTTGTAGTTTAACGTCCCACTCAAGAATATTTCACTCATATGGAGACGTCACCGTGTGCCGGAGAAGGGCGACAAATTTTTCCTGTGCTTGGCACTGCTGGCCATAGAGCAGGGAGCGTTCTTTAACGTGCCAACACCCACTGTGACACGTGACCTCAGTTTTTACTGTCTCATCCGAAAGACAGGGACGGCCAACCNNCACGGAGGCCCCTTTCAGGGATGAATGGGTTAAAGAATAATTACTGAGTAAACAGATCTATATCTTCAAAATGCAATGTTTAATGTGCATATGTACAATTTCAACTTTAAATACATCTGAAATACTACAGATTAATGAATAAGGTTAAATTGGGATACGCAAAAAAGAAATCTAATATTAGACTTTATAGAGGAATCCAAACAGATATACACATGGATGTATGTGTAATTCTTCTTTCAAATTCTGGAATGATTTATAAATTTTCATCGCAGTCTTTCGTTTAACATTTTGACTAGATACATTTATTTCATAATCTAAAGTACCTTTTTCCGTGGGCAGTTCTGCACAGGAAAAAATTGAACATCCCAATGTTGTCCTCTGATGACCTTAAATGAAGCGTCTCCCCATATAACAATGTCCATTCTTATCTGTAACAGTCTCTCTGTCAAGTAAAATAAAAAATTAAGTGATACAGAATAAGTGGTAAATTGGTATCTAAATAATAACTACAAGCGGTAAAGTTTTCAACAATACCCCAAATTTTTAGACAAAATTGAATAACATCTCAAACACCAGCACTGTGGGTAACGTTCCTCAAAAAGGGTGACATCCCCCCCCCCCCAAATAAACACATTAAGACATGTCTACACATCATGTTCATGTAATTCAGGAGTAAATTGATCATGTCATTAAAGCCAACAAGAAGTGTTAAATTTTAATGGAAAATAAAATGGTGACAAATTCATATACCCAGTGTATCGAGGTTATTAAGTTTTGGTCTTTTCAGCAAACCCTAAGAGTATTTTCAAATCTTTTATATACATGTACATGTGTACATCTAATGTGATAAAGGGTGTCTTTACCTGTTCTTTCTTGGTCCTCGACAGACATTTCCTCCCCATACACAGCGGCTCGCACGTCATCAATCCCAAAATAAATATGTCCTCCTTCATGGTTGGCAAATGCAGATATGTACTTTGATACCATGTACTTGATTTTATCTGGTAAGCCTTTACCTTTTGAGGTAGATGGTGCTGACAGCTGTTTAAATTGTATCTGTTTGGTTTCTTGCTTGAGACCATTTGTAGTTTTGCCATAATGAAATTCCACTGGGATGGGGGGTAAGTCAGACAAAGTACAACTCTGTCCCTCGCAGTTCAGCAGCTTGATGACTGAATGATAAGAGACCTCATGGGTAGCTGTGTCCGTGGGGAGGCGAGAGTGATAGTCAATCGTACATATATGCTCCGCAGACTTCACAAACAAAAACAAATCTGGATCATCAAAATTTCCAATAAGATCAAAATAGTTACAAATATCATCACCGGATATCATTTCTGCCAGTTTGTTTTCCATTCCTCCCCACCATGTGTCCAGATCTTTTGACAGGACACCTCGTCTACTGTCCATATTCCGCATATGAAGTATACCTCCACCACTGTTAAGCAGGGCACATGTATATCTGAGCACAATTTCATTCCCATACTCCTTAATTCCTTTAGAAATGTGAACACTGCAATCTAATATCACATCACCATAGCAATGTAGATTTTCATATCTGAAAAAAAATATAACCAAGATCATCAAATATACAAATTTCACTTTCATCAAATATCTTATTGGCAAATAAAAACCTCTCATGACTCATAAGTTGCACCTTTTACCATTAGATAATAATGGGGTTATCATCTCTTTGATATGGAAAATCCCTAATTAAACTAAATATTCAAAAATATTTGTTCTCTTGCCTATTATTCAAAATTATGTCTCAAAAAGTGTTATTTTTCATTCATGAGATTGAGAGTAAAGTGTTTTGCTTCATCTGTCTAAAACTTAATTTTGCTTGATTTGAGGGGGATGCCTTCCCTGACCTTTCCAGTATGCATGCATCCATGTCTATAAAACTTATTTTCAGCTGTCAATTCTTATTTTCTTTTTATGGAGTCCCTTATTTATCTCTGCTACATAACCACAAAGTACAACTATATTTACACACATAATTCCCTTCCGATGTGTAAAATCATCTGCATTAAGGGACAAAAATATTTTATTGTGTGATCTAACATATATCTACAGATTCTATTTATTTTTTAATGTTATTTGCAAAACTACAGTCAAACCTGTTTTAAGAGACCGTCCAAGGGAAGGAGCAAAAAGGGTAGTCTCTTAATTCAGGTGATTTATATACAGAAAAACCATTTTGGGAACCACTTATATAGGTCACATAAGACAGGTTTCGACTTTTCCTTTAAATAATTCATTGGGTCACTTAGGCAGGTGAGACTGTATATGAAACCAGGAACATCTTTTACATCTAGATTTCTGAAATTTCTTCCTCAAATTAAGTTACTGATAATCTTTTCACTGAAGGATTTCTCTGTATTGGTCAGTAAGTTTATTTTCTTCTCTGATGTCAAGTACCTGGCATTAGCATTGTTTAGATAACAATAATTACATATGTATAAAGAAAACAAAACTTGGACTTTATATCAGATTGAAAATCTCCACATACTGTGATATTTTCTTTTTCCAGTTTTTGATATGCTGGTAACACAAAGGGCTAGATCAAAGAATATACATAATGTTCATCTTCATTGGAATTGTATACTGTAATTCCATGACCATGTATATTATTCAATGATAATATGTTCATGCCCCTAGTCATTGTACAAATGTACACTATGAAAAAGATATTAAGTTCAATATTGTTACAAAGATGATCCAATGTAGAAGCGGTACTTACATGTATACAATGGTATGGTTAACATCAATATGAATATATCTAGAGGATCTAGAGGGGGTCGGGGGTCCGGACTCCCCCTGGAATTGGCAAACTCTATACCACTTATGGTCAATTATGTTTAAATTCTCACCTAAACAGGGCTGGTTTTTTCCTTTTCACAAGTTGGACCCTCCCTCCCCTGGAAAATATCGAACCCCCTAAAAAAAAAAAACTGGATCCGTGCATGTAGCATATATACAGGCACATGTACATGTTGTACAACAACATTTCCCCCCTTAAAATGTGTTAGCAAATACTTTCAAGTTCCAATAGAACAAGTAAGCTATACACTGCACATAACTAATGCATAGAAAGACTCTAATACACTGAAGGGAAAAACTGACACAGAAATATGGACATCAAAGAGAACATACATGACATGATGTGACATACAACTTATAACAGAACAAATACCAAAGTAATATAACTTACATGTCCACAGCAGACAGAGTAGAATTATCACTGGAACTTCGTTTTCTTTTGATACTAGAACTGAATTCTGAATTAGAGATGTTAAAGCACATTAGGAAGAGCAAACATAAATCTTTATTCTTTTTTAAACAAATAGTACCGTTAATTGGTGTCATAACACCATATCAATAGGAAATTGTTAATACATTTAGAAGACTAAACAGGTCATAAAATTCTACATCTTCTACACTGATCCCGATATCCTGGAAGAAGATATTACGTTAATTCTGGAGATATACAAAAATAATTCAAAGCACCATGATTCTAATGACCCTTTAAGTTTTAGATTAATGCTAGACATTACTCCAGCATTTGTGCACATACATCAAAACATGTATTACATGTAACAGTGTCTAAATTATGGAGTACCAGTATAGATGCAAAGTAGGTTGAAACATTTGTAATAGGATGCTGGAATACACATAGGGCTATGGAATGGCATTTGTAACCAGGCTAATGCAGCACTGTGGGCACCATCATTCAAACTTCAGAATTCACTTAAATTTGAGAATTTTCTCAACTACAGCTTCTCCATCAATCAGAATTCAGTATTACGTACATGTAGCTGGGATTAAGTAAACTCTCAGATTTAATTAATTCTCAATTTTTATGGCACCAGACCCAGACTTCAGAAGTACTTTCCAATATAAACTGACACGAAAGTCCAAAATAAATCTTGTAGTTTAAATTTCAAAAATTTGCTGTAGTTGTAAAATTCACAAAATTCTAGTGGGTTTGTTGTATAAATTCTCTTATCCAAAAGATAACTAGTTTTTCTCTTACCTTCAAAATTTTGAGAATAAGTTGGAGTTCCCATGATACTTCTTCACTGGTTCAATCAAGCCTCATTTTGGTCAAGACCTATATCTCACAACTTGTTCTCCCTTTAAAAGACATTAAGTAAAATATTAGTATTACCAGTGGCAAAATATTATTTGATGTATTCTGAAAATGTTAAACTAAAAACAGCGAAAACACTAGTATCCATTGTAAAACATGAAAGAAATATCACTGTATTTTGCTCTTACCTATAGGTGTAGAATCCTTTTGATACGAAATTATTTATAATTTGTGATAAATCAATTTAACTCCTTGGCAATATCACCTGCAGTGCTCAAACCAAATTCTATAAAAAAGACAAGTGATACAAGGTAGCTCTTTATCTTCAATGTTATTATAGCCTAATATTATCATACAACAGTCGAATACAACCGAATAAGGGGTAAACTTGATAACTAAGAATAGAAAAAATTGTGGTGCTGAAGATAAGGTTATAATGAAAGTGCTAGGGAATGGATGATAATTGAAGAGCTTTGCTCAATTAATATGACAATAAATGTGTCAATCAAATGCAGGTACAGGTATGCTGAGAAAAGTCAAATAACAAACAAAGTTTAACATAGATTCTGATACTTTACAGGCCTAAATAGTTTTGTGGCATTAGGTGTAAATGGTTTTGTAATGCATTCATTTTAAACCATATGCATAATTATCCTGGTAAGTACATATCAGTCAAAGTACCGGGTAGACATTTGATTTCTGTTTATGCATCTTATTAAAATATTGATTCTCATCATATTGTTTCTTTTATTATAGTAATTTATAGGCACCTACATGTACAGACAAATCTGTTTAAAGAGATTGTCCACAGGAAGATGTAAATATGCCCACAAAAGACAGGTGGCATCCAAATGCAGGTGATTTATATAAAAAACTTAGTTACTTTTTGTTGGTTTTATAATTCTTTTTTTTTTCTTGCCTATAAGACATATACTGAAATTAATTTGACCCGGACATGCTACAGTATTTATTAATTTATTGATAACATTCAATAAGCAGTCTGAAAGGTTGAATATTAAAATTTGACTCAATTGGATTAGACCTCAGACTTTACAACTCATATTAGCAACTATCATTGTATCAATCAAATCTTGTTTGCCAAAACAGAAAATTATGTGAACAAACTTCATTGTATTGTTGTTTAACGTCCACCTCTTTCACTTGCACAGAGACATCACTGTATGTTGGTGAAGGGCAACAAATTTTGCCTATGCTTGGCACTTATGGCCTTATAGCAGGGAGGGTACGTTCTTTAACGTGCCAACACCTACAGTGAAGTGGGACCCATTGAATTAAATTGCTAACAGGTGTCATGGCCCCATGGTTTATTTAGCATGTTTGCCTTCTGATTTAGAAGTTTGGCATTGAATCCACACTGTGGACTTGGCCTTGAATGATAGGTTAGCTTTACATATTACGTAATGTTCATATGGACGCTAATTTGCGCAGCATCACTTTAACATGTGGTGATGGCCAAAGTCTGTAATAAATGTGTAGAACTGCAAAACAATGTCATTATTTGTAGTCATTATTCAGTGGACACTACAGGAACACGTACAACAAGTGGTTCACCAGGGATATTCATATATACCTCCTAGGTTGTATGATTTAGTGCAGGGCTCGACGTTAACGGTTGCCCGGTGGCCCGAGTCCAGTAAAATCAAATCTCGGGCAAGCAGATTCCGATTTACACTTGCCCG
>JACSZP010049507.1:0-10359 GCA_016161895.1 Pinna nobilis | reverse complement strand
CCTTGAGACATTGACCAACATAAGACTTATGCTACCGTATACTAAATAGCTGTTATTTGGGGCATCAGTGTTTCACAAACACATTTTTGTTCTTTCAGGTTGTGGTAAATGCTTTAATAAAAGCCATACCAGCTATCGCTAACGTGCTCCTGGTGTGTTTGGTTTTCTGGTTAATATTTGGAATCATTGGTGTTCAGTTCTTTGCCGGAAAATTCTACAAATGCGTTGATGAGAACGGCACGAAACTGGATGTTAGTATTGTCAATGACGTTGATGACTGTATAAAACAAAACTACACATGGATAAACTCCAGGATCAACTTTGACAACGTCTTGAATGCATATCTGGCATTACTACAAGTCGTAAGTAGAATCATATTATTGCTTTGGAAATACTTTTTGCGGCTATTTGGCTCGATATTATTTTTTAAGTCATTACAAATAATCCATTGCGTAGATAAGGAGGAGCGGTCAGGACCACTGCCGATGGAATTTTCAAAGTAGATACCATACATTTATATGATAATTGGTCAATAATTCTCAGATACTCATTTGAAGAAGATTGATATTTTTCTTGCCACACATTCGATAACCCTTTGGAAAAATCCCGGATTCGAGCATGTCGTTCATCTCACATATAAATATAAGCAAGATTTTTTATTGATCACTGATTTTGTTTATATATGACGTACTGCATTTTAATATCAGGTTACTATATTTAGCGAGGACTTTATCTTCGCGAGTGAGTGCTCTTGCGTAATTATGCGAAAATAAAATTCTCGCGAATATAACTCGATTTACAGTATACTACTATGCTAATTTACCAGTATGCAAAACCTGCTGTTATAAACCACATTGCCTGATGATTTTTTCATCTTCACTATCCGGAAATGTTAACAAATATTTTAGATAAAGAATTTGTCACATGGAACATAGCATACCGTTGATAATATATTGAATGACAAACGTCCTAAATCCAGAGGAAAAATTATCAAAATACAGCTACATGTATACTGTATACAGGGAAATTTTTGCCCCCGTTTTATTTTCGCCCCTTTCGCCCTCATCGTCATTGGGCGAATTTAAAACTTTGCGAATTCAAAATTTTAAATTAATTGAAAAGAATTATGACTGGGCGAATTTAAAATAGGGCGATACTGTTTGCATGTACATTAGAGCCAAAGTAACACGGGGCGAAAATAACCCTGTATACAGTATGCACTGCACAAATGTTTGACACCGTGGTCTAAGGGTCTGCTATAGTTGGCAACGTGCAGGCAGAAAAGGCAAACAGACGGACGGACATGCAGACAGATAAGCAGACAGGCAGACAGACACAGACCGACGGACTTCCAGACATTCTTGAACATACCAACAGTAAGAAGTGTGTAACAGATATATAATCACTAACTCTCTTTAAAAGGCGACGTACAAAGGCTGGATTGAGGTAATAGACGACGCAGTAGATTCTAGAGAAGTAAGTAGTGCAACATCTTACTCATCTAAATAGTGTTTTACATTAACTGTCCACTTTTGATTTAATGGCTTATCCTTTTAGAGTGAGCTTTTGCCAAGAATGTCTTGAAATTTGGCATGCAGAACTGCAGCTTTTAAATATATATTACGGGTTTTTAAATGAAAATTGAACTTTTGCTAATTCTGACATATTCATGCAAGTAAGGTTTGCTTGAAAATGCAAAAACAAATTCCAAATTTAATGATTATGTGCCTAATTTGTCCTTTAACAAACTGAAGAATTTTTCGACAACTTCTGCTGGGCTTAGTTTTGGCAGATGAGCGTTTTAGGCTCCTAATATCCTCTAGTTTTGAAAATTAAAATACTTTGAATTTTATACTTTTGTTTCTGTTCAACATGGCATGACAGTGGTTTGGAAAAATTTCATACACTACCATACGTTGGATATATATCGACGTAAATGTATTTTGTTTTTAGGTTATGTTCAAAATCCGCGGAAAAAAGAAAGAATAATATGCTCTCCTCCATTTATATGCATATTTGCAAATGACGCATTTTTTTTTTTTTTACCAAAACTGAACAACAATTTGTGGTTAACAAAAATAATTAGTTTGAAAATCTAGGTCCCTTGTCGACGGAGTTGATTGCCCGATGAAACCCACTTTCTCGTATTAATTGCCCTTGGTGCCAAGATTAAATTTATATTTGAAGCTCTCTTCACATTTCTTTTTCATTAGCCCTAACACCAAATCTCAGCCTGGGTGAAAAATCCTGTTTCAATAGCAGGGAAACCAAGAGGAAAGTACATGGGAATATCAGTTTTCCACACAGAGTGTCTATGTGGTTTCAATTATGGAAACCACTGGGTTACCACCGGTTTCCCCTTAAGCTCCGGTGTCCGAAGTTTCCAACCTTATATAAGATTAACTTAGACGATATGAGAAAAGTTGATTATTTTATCACTTTATCTGGGCCAATTTGTCAGTTCTTGAGTGACTGAAATATACATGTATAACTGAAATCATGAGACTTTCACTTTCGTTTCAGGTTGGCGAACAACCCAAACGGGAAGAAAATAAATACATGTACCTTTATTTCGTGCTTTTCATTATCTTCGGTTCTTTTTTCACCCTTAATCTCTTTATTGGTGTAATCATCGACAATTTTAATCAACAGAAGAAAAAGGTAGGTCAATTCTCTATTTATATACATTTGTTTTAAAATTCGATCTTTTATGGACTCATTGCGTATGCAAAGTTGCAAGAAGTTCCTGTGAATTCAAGTTTATATCTTTATTTGGCCAATGAAATGACTCTATTTCATGCACCACGTGATATTCCATGACATTTGTGCAGGACTACTACATCCGGTACTGATGGAACGTTATTATACGTCATCTTCCCGTTGTAATGGCATTAAAGCGGGATATATCTACTAACGTCATTCCATCACTAATAGAAACAATAGTCCTGCACAAACGTCACCCGGTATCTCGGAGTACATGATATATTTTCATTTCCTGCTATTGAAATTGAAGGTATAAGAGGTCAGCCCAAGTGAACAAGAGATGTTCCGAAGGAGGTTTCAGGATCTGACCACTTTGTTTGGTCTTCGTGCATAGGACACAATATAGATCGAGTTATACCTTGACTTATTTGCATGTCGAAAGTTTGATTTACGATCAATATATATTAAATTTCATAAGTTATATATATACTTATGTAAAAATTGAAAGACAAAATCTCTTCGTGATATTTTCTTGCGTTTTTCAAGTATACCGTCATAGAAGATATAGAAAAAGTAGATGGTTCATATATGCAGTGTAAAAAGTTTATCAGTGTATCATTAGGTTTGTTGGACAGGCGATATAGAATTATCCGATAAATCCTTTTGAATGTTGAAAACAATATTGGCAATTGATCTTTATATTATAAATTGTTTATTTTAAAAAAAAAACAATCGAAAATTAACTTAAGGGGCCGCCGTGGCCGAGTGGTTAGCGTGTTCGACTTCGAATCGAAGGGCCCGGGGTTCGAATTCGCGCAGCTCAACGCTACAGTTGGCCGTCCCTGTCTTTCGGATGAGAGTGTATAAACTGAGGTCCCGTGTCACAGTAGGTTGTGGCATGTTAAAGAACCCTCCCTGCTCTACGGCCAACAGTGCCGAGCATAGGCAAAATTTGTAGCCCTTTTCCAGCATACGGCGACGTTTCCATATGAGTGAAATATTCTTGAGTGGGACGTAAATCAACAATATAATAACAACAATCTTATTTAAAAGTAGAACAATTCATGAAATTGATTGGCTAATTGTGAAGTATATGGGAAGAGCATTATTTAATTTAGTGACAAATTCTACTGTATTTTAAGAATGATATATGAAACTGATTACTGGATAGTTGGGTACTATGACGTCATAATCATGTTTCTACAAATCTTACTAGGCTGGAGGGTCGTTAGAAATGTTTATGACTGAGGACCAGAAGAAATACTACAAGGCGATGAAACGGATGGCCTCCAAATCACCACAGAAATCAATACCCAGACCTAACGTCAGTTTCAGTGTCTATTTCATACCAAAACCCATCTATCATAGCTTTGGCTTTCTTCCCGTGCTGTGTCATGAGTGCTTCTTAACAATAACATAGGCAGCGTGGTGCTGGTGCCGGGTACTACGTGTTGCGGGTTGTTATTGTTTGTGCTTTGGTTTAAGATCACCTACATATGTAATGCATACAACAACTCATGCAGTATCCTGTTAGTGCTGATATCGTAGAGCTTTCGTTATTATCGCTAGACTCCATTCTGCATTACATACATTGGTGACTTTGGTGGAATATTGTAGTATACGAACTGTACCTCCCGTGAACCTTTTTTTGTATTGCGTTTCAGATGTGTCCATAAGCTTTACATGTTTCGTTACTCTATATCCAGAGGCTTATGTGGTCAGTGCATGCGTTGACCGGTGTTTGTCATTTCCATTTCTCTCTACCATTATTTATCTACAGGCTGGAGGATCGCTCGAGATGTTTATGACCGATGACCAGAAAAAGTATTACATGGCTATGAAGAGGATGTCTTCCAAAGCGCCACAGAAGTCTATTCCTCGGCCATCTGTTAGTCTATAAAAAGGGCTAATAGCACTGACAAGATTTACATTATCTATCGTTGCACTGACACAAGAATTTTCTATTATAGTTTGCACTGCATGACACCTATGCACCTGAATTGTGTATTTCCACCTTGATAGATTTTTCCATATGATATAAATTCACACTTTCAGCATTCCAGTGAAGTTGAATAACATTCTTTTCCTTGACTGAAATGGTGACTGAATGTTTTATTTTTTATACTGGATGACAGATGCTATATTTCCAAATGTACTCGGTGACCTATACGTTTTGGAAATTATACGCAAGGCCCCAAGCTCGAATACCGGACATTACAAGTCTCAGTGTTCATTGTATCTGATACTGCCTTTTTAGCATTAGGAAAAGTTGAAACACTTCTCCGGTGTTTGATGATGTGTCGTTTTTCAGTTGAGCCTTTGAGTTGGACTTCTAGCTACAGAAAAGTAGATAAACACAAAAAAATCCCCTGGTGGTCGATATAGACCATCTTGGTCTGTTTCTTATTTACATTTTCTATGGTACAAAGCAAAGAACTCCATTTCTATTAGATTGTCGAAATTACTCCCCGAAATTAAATGCCGAAAGCGCCATATGATGCAGATAACGTGAGTCTCCTTAGATTAGGCACTTTTCCAATTTAAGGATATAGGAAAATTTTCATGAAGGATAAAACGTTTACAACATAACGAATTGCGCTAGTGGAAAATCGAAAGTGCTGTCAATTTTTAAAGGCCACACAATTCCATGACATTTATCCGCATACCTCGAAATGGAAAATCATCCTCAACACCTTGCAAATTTACATGTCTTTTCTTTCGATTACAATGTTTCTCTAAATGAAATGCAAGTTTTCTTATTCGGTAGTAGGTGATGAATATATTCTTTACCTTTTATGACAAGGCTCCATTCTCCCTCCATTTCATGTCAATTTTGAATGTGGCTCATGACGGACGTGACCTATCATTGCGGGATACCTAGTCTTCCATGGTACTTGGTCCCACATCTGAATTTTCAGAGTTCTGTGTTTGTGACTATCGGATTTGTCTGCCGTTTCCTAGACAAACAAAAAATAATCCAATCTCTGTTGTTACTATAGTCGTATGGATTTGTCGTGCTGATTGAATGACGGAGTTTATCCAATCTTTGACGTCCCCTGTTTTAGATATGTAAATCTTGTCAGGTGATTTACTAACGTCTCGTTAAACATTTTCTGCACTTTGCACTTTGGAATGCAATTTTGAATCTTCACCTTATAAATCTTGGTATTTTTCAGTCTGTTGATATCTTCTCAACACATGCCATGTTATATATTACCTTGCATGAAATAATCGTCGCATCGTTTTTATCTAGTCAAATATTTTCTAGAAAACTTCGGCATTATCTGACTCTGGGCCCATTCAAATGAAATTATTTACCTTTGCTAAACTGTTTATTAGTTGTGAAATTTGTTAGAACTTGTAATTGTCCCTTTTTTTCTTTTTCGGAAAGGGGTGGGGGCAAATAGTTCCCAAGCGGTGTCTTTTTTATGTAAGAACTTATACAGGAACCATACATTTCAAATTGAAAGATACAGGTTTTTCATTCATCGCGATTTTATTACTGATCTGCCATTAAAATGACAGGAACCAGGCCTTGATGTATGTATTTATAATGTCTTCGTATCTTGATGTCATGCGAGGGCATAACTGATTATCAAACAGATATTGTTATTATTCTATATTACACTCGCAAATTATAAAGTTGTTTTATGAAACAAAATGCTATAAATATCAAAATCAACCAAAATCGAGCATATTTCTCACATAAGCAGAACTGACTATTGCTCAGGTAACAAAAACTATTTTAGTTGCAAGTTAAACACAAGGAGCCACTCTTGGGCTACCCGTGTGGTCCTGGCGTTTGACAGGGGTTTTTGAGTAGTCACGCCGCACGTTAAATCACGTCAAACCGAACCAGCTGACGATTGTCGATTTTGTACTTCATGAATATTCGTGAATTTTATAAATACCAATGTTAGTTGGTAACCAAAGCACAAAGCACAAGTCGCCAGCAGACCCCTATATAACGCGCAATACATTTCTTGTGAAATTTCCTTTACTTTATGAAGATTTTAATCATTGTCAGTATTTTGTGCGGCATTACTACTCAACAAACCTCCATTTTGCTTTTCTACGCAATTCAAATCAAAAGTAAAAGCACAGTTCTTGTAAACTGATATATAAGCGGCCATTTTATTTTGTATCACCCTTTCTATCTTCTTTTCACATTATCACTATTTCTGCTCTCTCTCTGTCTCTCTCTCTCTCTCTCTCTCTCTCTCTCTCTCTCTCTCTCTGCGAGCATGCATATAGTATTGTATAGAGAGTTTTGTGTTGATGTGCCTGTGTCATGCAAACGTTCATATACCAAAAAACAATCAAGTGGTATTAATCATCCTAACAAAGTTTCATTAACAACTTGTCATGCATCTTGTTTTTTTTTTTAAACTGATTCTGATATTGATTTCAGACTAACTCTAACTTCTTACAGTTTTTTCTGTATATTAACACCATCAATATTGTAAATACTTTTTCTCAATATTTCAGAGACTGTCAAAAATATAATTTACGTATCTTGAGTAATGCGTTTGTAATGACAAAATACTTAGATGATTGTATGTATCTTCATTAGATTTATTACTTTCTTGAACATATTTAAGATGCGCTTGCTCATTATATGATTCATATGTCAAAACCCGGGTTCCAAGTTCGCCCCGACTACCGGTCATGTATTTTGATTGAACGTGAAATTAGAAAATGTGTTGCTCAGATGAACTTCCGGTTTTGGATAATTTGCATTTCCAACATGTCACGAACTACTAGGATTATATCTATGACGTGACGGGGACAGCCATGGCCTAGTAGTTTGCGTGTTCGACTTCCAATCAAGAGGTCCAGGGTTCGAGCCCAAGCCGCTGTACGGTTGTCTGCCCCTGCCTTTCTGACGAGACAGTAAAAAACAAGGCCCCGTGTCACAGCAGGTGTTGTCGCGTTAAAGAACCCTCCCTGCTCTACGACCATAAGTGCCGAGCATAGGTAGTTTGTCACCCTTCACCGGCACACGGTGACGTCTCCATATAAATGAAATATTCTTGAGTGGAACGGTAAACAATAATACAACCAAATATAAGGTACCAGATGTCTCACAAAAGACGAAACTGACATTTTGTCAGACGGGATTTACCGAGAGACCAAGCTGATAATGAAATCGTTGTTCAAGTGATTTTATTCGAAATTTACATTACGAAAATCATCTGAAAATTTTGTGGTTTCGATCTAATATTTTCAACGGAACTAAACACATTGCTCGAAGTGTAATCAATCACCTACTATAGAACGAAATTGAACTCTGTTGACCTCATTTCTTTTCGGAGTTCACTTTCCTACTTATGTAGATTTTCTTTTTGCTTTTTCTGGATTTCGAACGTCATTTCGTTCAGATAAAATGTAAAACTCTTTTTTGTCTGCCCGATTCATAGATACTTTCGAAAGTAATTCGGATGAACTCGGAACACGGCTATAATACAACCTTCGGGGTTACAAATGTAAAAATTAAATGATACGAATAGTTTATAAGGCAAATAAGACAATATTTGTTTTAGGCTAGTCAGAGACTGACTTAATTTTGAACATCGTACTTTTATGATATTTGCTGTACATAAACACGTCTGAAGACACTGACGTAGTTTTATATTGTAATGACGTCACACTTTTCAGTTGCACTATTCATTATTCTAATTTCAGATCAAATTAGTGGGATGGATATTCGACCTTGTTACAAACCAGAAGTTCGACATCGGAATAATGATAGTTATCATGTTGAACATGTTGACGATGGCTCTGGAACATTACGGACAATCGGATCTATTCGGGGATGTTTTGTATTACATTAACCTTAGTTTCATCATCATCTTCACGGCTGAGTGTGTCCTAAAATTAATTGGACTGCGCCATTATTACTTCAAAGTTCCATGGAATATATTTGACTTTGTTGTTGTTGTCTTGTCAATTTTAGGTAAGTTGTTTGTGTAATTTTCGATTATATGCGGAGTATAGTTTCGACACTTATTTTATTTAAATTTGAGCCATAGACATAAGGTGGGTGTGTACGATCAACAGGAGATATTTACTCCACCTTGTCACATGAACCCATCTCTGAATTTAACAAGATTTGTACTTTCTTATTGAAAAGTGATTACTCTGATGCTTTCATTTTTATGACTGATGAAAAAGTGTACTGACTTAAATGTTCAATAAATCAAAAAAAGATTGCCATCCCATTTTAGAATACAAGATTAAGTGTTAAAAACCAGACATACACATGCGAAAATACTCCCGTCATAAGNNTCATTAATAATGCACTTCTCATTGTGTAGGTGAAACGATCAGTGAGTAGATTATATAGACGTGAAACAGGTTTGACGAAGAGTTGCATGTCTACAACTCCATTTGTATTAATGACCAAATCTTCCTAAATGACCTCCAAGAAAACATGCATTTTCCCCTTTCCAGTAAGTGATGTTATCTCCCCTATTTCGTAGAATGCCACATGGATAGAAACCCACTTGTTGGAGCTAATGCCATAAATGTTAAAGTAAATTTAGCGTTGCAAGACGCCATTTAACTGTAACATCAACATACCCTGACTTATGTGGTTAAGCACCACCGGAAGTGACGTTTCTTTTAAAAACAAGGGAGATAGCAGTACAATTCGGAAAGTGGAATTTATAACCAGGACTATCCTGTGTTTACCGCCGTTCATTTTATTTTTTGCATTTGCTCCATAGTTGTGTGTTTTAATAGTCCCCGCTATTTTCTAGTGTAATCCCCGCGTGGTCTAAGTTCATGAAGCATGTGTGTGTTCCCATGGCAACCTCAAATATCCTGACGCTGTATTGTTTTGTTTAACTGTCGCCAGTCGCTAATGTAATTGTAAAGTTGCGCATGCAATAGTTATTCATTCCAATCCGGGGAATACTTTGCTTTGAAAATCTCTTTTATCTGGAAAAAGACAAAGGAGAAATATGCCTAACTAATCAATTGCAGGAAGGATGATGGCAGCTTAGTCAACCTCAATGTATGAATTCCATACCCATGGCACACCAATGGGCAAAAGGTTCATGCACAGGGACTGACAAAAGGCTACCACCTGTCAAGCCGTTGAATAAGTGTTGACATTTATAACAACAAAGGAGAAAGTCTTACTCAAGTGTTACATCCATACATATTATTGTCAACTCCAAATTCCTAATGTAAACGTGATAATCCTTATGCACCTACACAGCCAATCTCAATGAAGTGCATTTCTTCGGATTGCATGTTTTACTATTGTGTTATTGACTACCGTGTGCATTTTTAGTTATCTTAAATTGGGAATAAAATACCTGTCTGGTTAGTGGAATAAATGATTTTTCTTACATAACTTATATGAATTCCTATATTGAATTACTGTTAATCATTCAATCAGTTTTATTTCATGTAACGCACATAATGGGTCTTTTGGGACATCGACACATTTGCGCACACACACACACAGGGACATTTTTGCCCCGTTTTATTTTCGCCCTTTTTGCCTTCCCCATAAGTGAGCGAATTCAATACATTGAATAGAGCTACGACGGGACTGGGCGAATTTAAAACGGGCCGAAACTGTTTGCAAGTAGATTAGGGCAAAATAACATGCGGCGAAAATAATCCTGTATACAGTACATATAT
>JACSZP010049506.1:0-11285 GCA_016161895.1 Pinna nobilis | reverse complement strand
TCTATACTGAATTTCAATTCAAACTGTCCTTGTATGGCTGAGAATGAATAAGCAGAAACTAGTAGTCTCTAAAATTTACTCTCATTTTGTCTCTAACCTCTAGTCAGCATAGGTTTGAGTTTTGCTGGAAGCTAAGTTGATCATCTGAGAAAACTTGCCAGTTTATACCTGCTGAGGGCCAGTGGTCTCTTCCCATGTATATTTGTTACATGGTTTTCTCCTCCGGCAATCAAAAATGGCCACCGTATGGCAGAAAGATTGTCAAAATATGACGTATAACAAAACCAACAAACAAAACAAAACAACAATCAAACCAGAGAAATGGGATCTAGAAGCCCTGTATTTAAAGAGTGAAAAGGTGAAACCCATATACTCTGTTTCGCCAAAACTGCTCATGGATAGAGCACATAACGGTGTAAATCTCCTCGAAAAACACGTCAAATACCCCAAACAGCTTTTAAACAGCTTTGTCTCTAGGCTCCGCTGACTGTCTAGTGCAGTTGATGAAATAGTGTTCGCAGAATTTTGAAATACAACGACTTTTATAATTGTCATAAAAAAAAAAGAGTATAGTAGAAAACAGACACATGATTATAATAAGTAAATAATCTTACTGTTATCACACTGCCATTCATAATAAGTTGTGTTAGCCTGGTCTTCTAGTGTGGCCAGCTCAGATATGGTGTCTGTGTCCAGTAATGTACAGTTGTCAGTATCACCGTCATAGAAGAAAGAGTCACACTGTACAGGTGTATACAGGCTTAGACACTCAGATTTACACATGTATGCACTACCACCACCAGGTATAACAGAAAGAGGGTCCTCAGGTACGCTGGATACTGTCATCCTTGGGTAGCTGAACCAAACAAAATCCAAATTCCCACATGAATCTGCAAAATGTAAAGACATCCATAAATACAGTGACAAATGATTCTTAGACTTACTTAACCTTAATTTACAGGTACTACTATTCTCACATTACCATCAAATCTTCTAAAGAGTATTCTAAGTAGCTGTGACCTATATTACATGTTGCTGTTGAGAAATGGAGAACAATATTTACAGCAATTCTCTGCATTTTCAATGTTTTCCAGCTAAACCACATAAAAAGCCATTCAAATGAATGGACATCCTCAGTTTCCCATGGTACATAAGCTCGACCATGGTTATGGATACTCAGGGTTAACTTGACAGAACTCCAGGGCTGTAATTCCATCCTATCTGGCAATGGTTAACAAAGATGCTTTGGATAAGGCTTTGTTAGTGTGCAATTGCTCCCATAGAATTAACCATACTCTCTTTTTAATATTTGTTAGAATGCAATTTAGCTGAAGGCCCAAATACCATGGGGAACCTGGCATGGATGGAAAACTGTAGACAAAAATGGCAATATAAATGGATGATCAATATATAAAAATTTATACTTTCTCTTACTGATCTTTCAACAAAGGTTGATTTCTATGGGTCCACTCTAGAAAGGTGGATTTTACATAGAGGTAGCCTGAAGGCAAGTTTGACTGTATATGAATTAATGGCACAGAAGTTGACAGTTTGATTGATTTTGATTGAATAAAAAATGACATTAACATAACCAAAGTCCATGACATCTCACCTCAGAGGTAGAATTAATCTTGGCAGTACGGTACAAAACAGGGGAGACAACTTTCAGGAAAGGAAAATAAGAGACAGTAATTGTCGGATAACAAAACCTTTAAGTTGATACAATTTACCATGAATAGACTCACCATTTGCTGTTTGCCAGACTGTGTGGTTTACAGTGGGATCACAATACTGTCGACTGTTTGAGGGGTTAAACTCTCCAGGTTCATAGCAAACATCACTGATAAGACATGAGGTGTTCTGGAAATAATGAATTTGTAATTTTTTTTTCAATTCGTTTGTGCATATTATATAAATATTACATTCATGAGAGGGTGATATTGCATATTTTCACCCCGAGGAAGCATTGTCGACCGAGGCAAAGCCGAGGTTGACAATGTATTCCGAGGGATGAAAATATGCAATATCATCCTCTTATGAATGTAATACTTATTTCATTATACTGAGTGCCATATTTTTAACTTTGTTTTCCATTAGGCCCCTACATGTATGTCAATTACACTATTGTTTACTTGACAGTCATCTCGAACAAACATAGTTTGCATATATGAGCGCAATGACGGACCACGTCATTGCCACATGTCTGATGACGTATGCTATGCGCACTTGAACGTTGGCGCATGTGACATTTTTTGGAATATCACCCTGGCTTCCCACAAGCGGGTGATATTCAAAATTGTCGCATGGCTCCCAACCAATTAAATTACAGGATTCTAACAGAAGGTATAATAATAGAATTTGATTCTTTACCTTATTTGCATATAGTGTCTGAACAGTTGAATAACTTTATGACACCATTTTACTTAAAATATTATGCTATTTCAGATACAGGTAAATCTAAATTATCCTCAGTTGTTGAGTATCACTCTTAGACTTATATACATTTTCTATATATTCATATGCATGTTTTTGAAATAATTTTTGAAGAATTATATTTTAATGCAATATGGTGCTATTTGTTGTTATACTAAGAACAAATATGACTATATATATATATATATATATATATATATATATGTATATAAAGAGAGAGAGAGAGAGAGAGAGAGAGAGAGAGAGAGAGAGATAGGGGGCTTTAGAGTGGCATGGGACATCAGTTTTTATTATCTCATTCAAGATAGGACAGGAAGAGTCAGTCATGCCACTTTAACAACAGATCTTTCAGACCTACATGTAGGTGAGATTGGCAAACAGTCCGAATACCCATCTTCGTGACTTAGGTCTGTCGTTACAATTTCCAATGGTAATGGTTCAAATTACAAGGCCAGCAGCAGAAGGCTTTATTTGAATTTATAGTGAGAGCTAGTGTGTACATAGAGTTTAGCTTTACTTACCTTCTGAACACATGACAAAGTCTGAATGTTGCAATCAAAGCATAGTGAGTCATACACTATGTAGTATGCCGGCCCACTTTGTACATCTGTTCCATTGTTGCTTATCCTCACTTCATAGCTACCAGTGGCGGGCAGGGAACAAGACAATTCATTAAAGGTTACAAAAGTGGCTGGAACAAGGGTTGCTTCTCCAACTACTGTTGAACCATTCTCAGTTACCTAAGAATAAAAAACATTCAAATTTATCTTAATGTAACTAGGTACAATAATGCCTTAACAACCCCCTGAATTAAAGTCTACTAGTCTTATGTGACCTTATAAATGTTATACTTCCCAAAGTGTTTTTTCCTATATAAATCACCTAAATCAACCGTTTGAAGGCACAGCTATGTGCAATTACATCATACATGTACTTTGGACAGAATGAAATGATGTCATATATGAATTATAAAATAACATTATATATCGACGACATATATGTTACCATGCCCAAACAGACGGACCACAAATATAGCGATTTGCCTGCAAAAGAATTTAAAGCCAACATTCATATGTGACAATATTTTCACCTTCCCTTCAACAGTCTCTTATAACAAGGCTCAGCACCATAAAACATAAGAATTTACTCAAGTCTTAGAATTTTTCCAACTCCAGCTTCTTAGCCAATCAGAATTCAGGACTTGCTTTATTTGAATAAATTTTCAGACTTAAGTGAATTCTTAAGTTTTATGGTGCCAGCCCCAGGTTTGATTGTATGTGATGGAGGAAAGGAGATGATTGAAAATTTGGTATCCAAAAAGGATAACAATTATAATTTAACCATGTCCAAGATAACTCAATGATCCAATAGTATATGCTAAAGCGGACTTTGCAATTACAGTTGCTACTTACAATATAGAAACTAGAAAATATAAACTGACATTATCAGAAATAAATTCTTACATAATTGCAGCAGTCGAAACCTAACTTGAGAGGAGCATTAACAGAGTGTCGACTGACTGGATGTAATATAGGCCCACTTACCCAGATGGAGATTTTTCAGATACCTTTTTGAATTTGATCTCAAATTTGTTCTGTCTTCATAAAATATCTTAAAACCTAGAAAATTCCATTCCTATTTAAACTTCAAACAGATTTGATGCAGTTAATGCAATGACATCCGCTTGTTGAAACACATTGTTTTACAACAAAGCGAGATCATTGAAAGATCTAAATGGAGTTTGCGGGAAGAACGGGTATAATAGAGCAAGATCACAGAGTCAAAAGAATAATTTTACAGAGGGTCAACAAAGAATAATTTTACAGATAGTCAGCAATGAATAATTAATTAAGCAACCTTTCTTTAATCTCTTAAGTGATCCTTGGATATTCCTTGAGATGCAAGGGCTGACTGATATGTTGTAAGCCTTGTATTTGAAGGAGGTACGTATTAGGATGTTCTTTTTAAGTTCTACTATTCTCTGACTATATATGGCCGAATACCCAAGGACTGAACTCATTTAGTCAGTTTATATTGACAAGGTAGCACTTTAAAGTAAACAAGACAAACAGCTTTTGTAAAATGTAAAACTGGTGAAAGAGCAGTGATCCAATATTTGCATAAAAAAAAGGTTTAACACCTAAGGATATCAATAATGATATTGTAGCAACACTACGAAAACTGTCTCTTCATATGCTACAGTGAAAAGGTGGTTGGGAACATTTAAGTGCGGTTGACAGAGCCTTCAGGATGACCCCTGACATTGAAGGCTTGTCAATGTTACAACCCACTAAATGGTCAACAAAGTCCATGTTATTGCTATGACAAACAGATAAGTTACAGGAAGATATATAGCCAGTAGAGTTGGCATTTCACAGGAAAGAGTATATTCTATTCCGACTGCAGATCCTGCAATGAGTAAGCCTTCAGCCCGATTGGTACCAAGACTGCTGACAGTTGAGCATAAGCACACCAGGCACATACTATCATGTGCTAATCTTTACCTTTTTTAGGATGATCCCACCAACTTTGTTACTATGCACGAGAGTGCATCATTTTACCCTAGAGGCCATCAGCTGGGACGGTTATGGCCTTGGTTTTCTTGGATGCAGATGGCATACTGCCAATAGATTAGCTCCAAAAAAGGACAAACAATCACATACTATGCTTCACGTCTGACACAGTTATTATGAAATATTAAATTCAATTGCTGTGGAAAGATCACTAAACATGTGTTGTTCCATCAGGACAATACTCCCGTTCACAAGTCTGTCATTGCTAGGGGTGAATCAATATATTGATATATCGATACGTATTGATATTTACTTGTGTATCGATACTCAATACAGTGACTGTCCAATACAGGTATAGAAGTTTGGCCCTTGATTTTGGTTACTTTATGTTGGGATCCATATATATCTCTTATAGTTAACATAAAAGTGCTGACTATCATTTTATTGTTTATCCTCAAAAAGCAAAATGTCAACATGCAAAAATGGTGCCTTGGAACATTTTGTGAGAGAACTGAATGATGAAGCTGTTCCTCTTGTTATATCTGGTGTTATGGCCTTCAGGCAAACCCTTTCTATTAATTTTGCTTAATTAAATTACAGAAGTTCTAAGTTATTTTAGCATGAATATTCAAAAGAATTTCTATATCTAATATATTATGTATTGTACATTAAAATATTGTATCGTATCGTATCGTATCCAAGTTCTCCCATCAATACACAGCTTTTCATACAGTCATTGCCATGGCTGCCATTCCAAATTGTGGCTTTAAATTGATTGACATCTGCCTTATTCACTTAATCTCACTCCATCAAACTTTCATCTATTTCTAAAACTATTTCTAACAGCTATTTGAGGTATATGCCACTTTTAGTCCAATGATGACATCATACATTTAGTGAACAGCCAAGAAAAGGAGTTCTATAAAAGTGGCACTGAGGCCCTTAAACACCGCTGACATAAGTTTATAGATACTAAAGGGAATAGTTGACAAATGATAAAATGATGTCTAACAAAATTAAAATCCTTCAATATGAGGCTCACAACATATCAATTAGTTCTTGTACTAATTATCTTTGTGGTCATTAAGATTTTTCATTTGGTAGGATCATAGTTTTGAGAAACTAGAGGGTTCTGAGATATTATATTGATGGCTGGATATCCTTCAAAAAGGCACTGACAGATCTGGCCAATTCTGCAACACTTCAGGAATGAGACTTTCTATCTGAACCAATCAATTCCAGTCAAGAATACTAATTCCCCGTGGGAAATGTTTTACTTGCTTGTTACATTCTAACACCACAGTATAGAATGCTCTGGTCACATGTTTTCAGGCAGAAGTGGAGAAATTCTGGGTTATTTTATTATCTAGTATAGAACATTCTATTGAAAGTAAGCTTAGAAATTTCTTCTTACATAAGAGCTACATGTACAGTAAGGCTGAATTTAAGAAGAGCTAGGTAAGGAGCTTTGTGATGTACCACTCTAACCATGTATGGCTACAGCACTAAAACGATCCTGCTTTATGAGTGTATTATTGAGAAATATATTCCTAGGAATATGAATTACATCAAACTTTACATACCACATACAGGACCTATAAGAGTCCATTTGTTGTTATTGATGGTGTTGTTAACCGTTCCATGTAAAAATCTTTCACTCATATGAAGGCACCATAACTGAATGCCAGTGAAGGGCTTCTAAAATTGGCCTTGATGACTTAAGGCTTAGTGTCATTGAACGGCGAGAGATTTTTAATATGCATTGAGTAGGCCCTATTTATGGACGCATTGTAGGGATAGGAACATTTAAGGCTGCAGACTCTTTGAAATTTTGAGCTATTGATCTCCCAGTCTGAGGGAAAAGAAGTTTACTATGAAGTCATAATGACTGTAGAGATATGACAACTGACACTAAAGGTAATGACAGCAATAACTTGACTTACATTCAACTTCTTGAAGTGGCAGCTGAGTCCATTTGTATTGATGGTGTTGTTGTTATACACAGAGATAACATTACATTGACTAGAACGAGTGTCACACAAGCCATTATTACTTAAGTAGAACAAATTAGGAGACTCGGCTATTTCCACAAAGCAGTCCAGACCAGCTCGACCCTCATCACAGATGCAAGTTCCTGTAAACAGAATTAAAATGCATGTTATAATGGTTTGATATTTTAGAATCTGTTTTTCAGGAAACAAACAATAATCTCAAGTGTCAGATATATTATTGAGGTACTGCATGCTAATGGTGTAAATTCCGTGGCATAGATATGAAACAATTTTCAAAACAATGAAAAAGAAATAAGAGGGAATCATACTGTTAACACAGGTCCCTGCATTGCCACACTCTGCTGTGCATAGATTGTTGAGTGTTGAGTCTGGAGGTCCAGGAAAGGAACTACCTGGTTGACTAACCCACAGATTCATATTGCAGTATAGCTGTATCAGGCACTGCTCCTTGATGTTTTCTGTTAGTGTAAAGCCCCATGTGAAGTCATCTGTAATCTGTAAATATGAAAAAAAAGACTTATAGGTGCATTTTATTTTTGTTATCAAGTTTCAGTCTAATCTATTATCTAAAAAAACATGCATAAATGGTTACATATAACAGTCTCTTTATCAAGGTACTTTTTATAAGGAAAAAAATATTTTGGGAAGCATAGATTTAGGTCACATAAGGCGAGTAGTCCTTTAAATATAGTGTAAACTTTGGCATTTTGACTGTAGATGATCCTAATGAATTACTGAGATTAAAATTGGCATTTTAAAAATTGAAGTGTCTTAAAAAAAATTAAATGTAATGGCAAAATAAAAAACCAACAATAAATTATAATTAGTAACATCTTTTTGCTTCTTTTCTTTACTATACATGTATGACTAGTTTCTAAGTTATGATGTGGATATACAAATGTTTAAGACAGAAGTACAATGGGGCATAACTTTTTTTGTTGGAATATCTATTAATCTTTGATGCAAATAACAGGTTTTAATTGGAGTTTAATAAATGTTCTAATGTACATTGTTAGCAGGTTTACAGACATCATGATCATGATTGCTTGAATATGGTATGGTATGGTATTATTGTTTAACTTCCCACTCAAGAATATTTCACTCGTATGGAGACGTCACCATGTGCCGGTGAAGGGCTACAAATTTTGCTTATGCTCGGCACTGCTGGTCATAGAGCAGGGAGGGTTCTTTAATGTGCCAACACCTACTGTGACACGGGACCTTGGTTTTTACTGTCTCATCCGAAGGACAGGGACGGCCAACCGCGGATTGGTGCTGATGCGGGTCGAACCTGGATCTTCTGATTCACAGTCCAACACGCCAACCACTCGGCAACGGAGGCCCCAATGCTTGAATAGATTGGTCAATATACTGGTTGTGATATTACAAACACAAACTGTAAACTGACATTATATTCTAAATAAATCAACAAAAGTAACAATGTTTGGTCAGCTCTGGCAATTTCTTCATACTTTCTGCATTAATTCTGGTTGTGTTAATTATCATGAAATAGAAAAAAACTTCCCATGGTTATTGGTAAATCTTGACTGATTTATCTTTCAAATTGGATAGGCAGATCGACACAAAGATGTAGTTCAGTGTAATCTGCCTTAGTGATTCACAAATTTAAATGATTAACTGCCTCATTTGACTTAAATGTTTGCAAAAGTTATTTTGTCCTATATGATTCAGAGACTACCTATCACTTGCGACTATTTTCCAGCTTCCCTTCGACACTTCCATGTTGTTACATGTATCATACTATTGCTTGAAGTCAAACTTAAGAATCATTCATTTATATGGAGAGATTGCTAAATACAATGAACCTAGGGCAGCCAATTTTGGCTTTTACTTGGCACTGTGGGGGCATTGAGCAGTGAGATTTATCTAATGTGCAGACATCTTCTGTGACACAGGACCTAGATATTATATGTCTCATTTGAAGAACAGGAAAAGCAAAAGCATCCACCATGTGTGCTAAATCACAACAATAACTTCATGGTTCCTGCAGGCCTTGATGGCTCTCAAACAGTCTTACTTAAAATGATCAACCCTAATTAACATATATGTTTGTGAAGTACGTAAATACAGTCTAACCTGCCTTAGCGACCCAATGAAATAAAGGAAAACCTGTCTTATGGGACCTAAATGAGTGGTTCTCAAAATGGTTTTTTCCTATATAAATCACCTGAATTAAGAGATCACCTGTCATATGTGACCCTTTTTACTCCTTCCCTTGGACGGTCTCTTAAAATAGGTTAGACTGTACTGCACTTATTGCACACAGTCAATCATCAAGGTCAATGTGACAACATGAGTGAGGTCAGGTGACAGATAGGAAGACTTTTCATTGGGAATGTACATGAAATATGGATGTTTTATGTCTTACCATTCAAAGTTATGGGATTGGTTATACAGACAAAAAGACCAACTGATGGACAGATAAAAAATGTATCTTTTTATAAAGGAGCATAGAACCTTTTTACTCTCCAAGAAAGTTTTATCTCCTTTATTAATCAAATGTATTGTTTTCAGGGCTCATCTTCATGTACATAACCAGTGAATTTAAAGTCACAATAAATTGATGTCTTACACTACTTTAGCCTACATCTTTGCCATTTCCTTCATGGAAGTGGTGACAATCCTGGTGGTGTGCCATAAATAAGGGGCAATAATATTATTTTGGACAAGAATATCACACTGTGGGAAATCTCACCTGTATGTCCTTGACACAGTTTTCCGTTGCTGTAACAGTGTCAACACCTGGCACAGCTTTGCAAATGCGAGAAGATTCATACTGTTCAATGTTGTAAGCACATATACTTCTGACCAAACCTTCTGGCTGGTTACTTCTGGTCGGCCATTGGCCATACTGTGAAGAGTAAAGTGATCATTAAACAAAATGTCTGTGCCCACCCCTAACAGCAATGCCATTACAAGAAATATACCAACAAAATATTGATAACATTTCGTAATTTGAAAGTTAATACAATACAAAATCGACATTATATAAATATTACATTCATGAGACGGTGATATTGCATATTTTCACCCCGAGGAAGCATTGTCAAAAAAAAATGTCAAATATGCGTCAAAAATTTGATTTCCGAATTGAACCAAAAATAACAACACTTCTTCACACATCCTTCAAGATCACTCAGATGCATTCAGTTTTTCATTCTATGCAGTCCTTCTGAAGAAGAAGTTTCTCAAAGGAGGGTACCCATCTGGACCTATTTGGCCCTGCCCCTTTTCCACCCCTGGGTGGATCCAACCGAAAAACAACAACACTTGTAGGGGACCATGAGTACTTCAACCCTGCCAAGTTTCATCAAAATCCCTGCAGTGGTTTAGAAACAGAAGCCGCAAATGTGAAACAAACATCTGCCCCCTCATGTTTTGAAGTTAAAAAAATTCTTTAAAATTTCAAAAATTAAAAAATAGTGATGACTGCAATGCATAAAATGAAGGAATGTCAATAACAAAGTGAAAAGTCAATCCCCTTTGACTGTGTTACAGACCAACTCTAAAGGACTTATAAATCACAGATTCAAAAGGCTCCAAGTGCTGAGAAAAGGCAAAAATTGAACCCCTTTAATGATAATTTGGTGATGCCATCATGATGAGAGAGGACAAGAAATCAAAAGAAACGTACCGTAGATATATAAGATGCATTATACTCAAAATTGGGATACTGGGAGGTAGATACCAGGGTGTTCCCCTGGCATTTAGTTGGGAACAGTGATCTTCTTATGTAATTCTCAGTTACATCAACTCCATCTGAATTTGATCAAATTTTAATTAATCACATGCATGCATAATCATTAGTTACATCAACTTCAATTAAAATAAATTACGTTTTATTAAGTCACATGTCACCTTTATATCAACTCCATCTTAAAATTAACTACAGTTTAATGAACCAAAGACAAGTTCATCGATTTGATATAGGTCAAAATCAACACTGAATCATTTAATATCCAATTTGAAGCATAGCTTTCTATTATCCAAGTCATATTTTTGCATGAAATCATGAAATATGACACACTAGAATGATGATTTATTTGTTTGATTTCAAAGTGAGAGTTGAATATAACTGTGCACATCATACATTTTGTACATACATTACAATAATCAATTGTTTACGATGGACATGAAAATCAACATTAGCATGCAAAGGTGAAATAATTTTTGTTTGAAAACTAAAAATGTATATCACTAAGTACCAGTACTTGAATTTGAATTTCATTAACAAACTAAACAGAACATACCTCTGAAAACTAAAACAAAGAGTATATGCTTTTGTTGCAGAGAAGTAGGGATAAGT
>JACSZP010049496.1:0-10244 GCA_016161895.1 Pinna nobilis | reverse complement strand
GGGGGGGGGGTGTCGTCTGTAACATGTCGACACACTGGGATATGACAGCAGCACGGCGCGGATTCGAATCCACGACCTCATATGCAAAGGGCGGAAAAAAAAGTTGCAGAAAAAGCCTCACTTAACTGTATTGTAGAGATGCTCAATTTCCTTAATTTCAATATTTTATAGATTTAAAAAATTGTCTAGATTGTTAGGAATTGTGAAGAATGTTTAAAAATATCAGTTCAAATTTGTACTGTGAATACTTCAGTGGAGAAATGTTTAATGATATAATTTCATTGTTATTTTGGCATTTTCGTGAGTCTGCAGTCACGTGACCAAGATAAAATAGAGCTCTCAATCTTTTGAAAACCCCATGGAACGTATACTTAAGTAGATTTATACACGAAGCATAGTAAGTTTAGAACAATATCTTCCGATCTACCGATTTTTTGTTTTTGCTTTTATCCAATTTTTCTCCCTTCTTGCAGATTTCTGATGCAGAAACAGACTCCAAAGATTCCCAGAATAGCCTTGTAAGTATCTAAAATGAATAATAAATTGTACCTCTTTTAGCAACATTCAGCACATTTGAAATCAACATAGTTCTGTTGATATAGAAACAAAATGACGGATGACAAACTATTTATCTTGGTTAAAAATGCACACGCGTAGTTTTTATGACAGTAAGCACACAAGAACATTTTCTTTGAAGGAGTGTTATCCTTACGTAGCGACTCTTCATGATGTCTGCTTTGAGAAAAAATGGAGCCATTTCACCACCAAATAACACCCTTCAGTGTACACGTAATTTGAACTAAGACCAGAATGTAACAATTTACAATTTACATGTAACAATGTATGTATAGTCATTGATTGTCCTATTCAAAGTGTGCTCTTCAGAATGCCTGCATATGTATCAAGGACACTTTGACATGATCTTAGAACCATAAATATACCTAAATGTTCTACATTGACGAGAAAATGATTTTTAAAGCATATACCGGTAAGCAAAAACAAATTTTCTGTAAAATTATCATCTCTTACTTTGCTTATTCCTTTACCAATTATATCTAATGCACAGATAGATAAGACACGGATTTTTTGTCTTTTCAGTTCACCAGACCATTTGCTACAGTAAGTGAGCAGTCCAGTCGAGCAATCAAACGTCCGGCACCAGAGGATGAGATGGTTGACGGTACCTACAAGAGACCGAGGACCAAAGGCCCTGCTTTTAAAAGATCATTTTCATTTGGGGTAAAAACATAAACATTTAAACAAGATATCTAAAATAGTAAATGAAAATCTAAAGACAAACACTCCGGTTATTAACTTGCAAGATATGCTGTGTTGCTTTGCACCACAAAAGACTCTCTTTCGGGAAAATGGCCGCCGTAAATTGTCGTTGATCAAGGGAAACCTCTACTGCATTGTACCAGCGTAAACATAATTGACCTACCGCAAGTGAACTGATAAACTTTCTCACATTATCAGCAACAGAAATGCATCTAGTGTAATTACCTTTTTTATTGATGTGATACTGAGATGATAAATCGAATCCAAATAAGTCAATGGAAATATAGAGAAGCGTTACATTTTGCGGATGAAACAGATATTTTTTACCCAAGTGGGCCTTTGCTGCGTCAAGCTGATGTCTATTCTACTGTCCGTTTGCTCTAACTAATTGCATTTTAATCCCATTTCAGGATACTCCGGTCGTCCGCCATGAGAGTATTGATGTAAAGGAAGTGGTCAACAGACTTGTGGAGGAGAGTGACCTGATCGGTGACGGAAGTAGATCATACTGCCTACCAACCATAGCTGGAAAACACCCGGACCTGAAGAACATCACCAGTGATACGGTATGTTAATCCTAAAATGTATGGCTGTTCTTCAAAAGAGGTTACTTGGGGAGTTTCTTTAAGAAAGGGAGAAGAAGCAAAAATTTAGTGCCATGAATGCAATTTTATGTAGAATACACGACAAAACATATAATTGTCATTAAATCGTTATCTGCGATGTCCGTCCATTGATTCAAGAATCAAGATATGCTTAAGAAATTGCCGACAAGTACATGTATAATGGTTACTGTTTTAAGATAGCTGAATACTTGAATTAGTATTTGGTTTTAGTCCATTGATAAGATGAAAAATGTTCTGGAATGTTAAGTCTACAACAAAACATTCAAGATATGTTTGTATTAAATGCATCTTTCCATTGTACGCTCTGTAGTGATAAATATACTAGTTTGGGGATAAGCCCCTAAAATAAATGAAGACACAGAGACCAACATAGGGTCGAAAGCATACACTGTCTCTGACTTCCTGAGATTAGCTTGTTTAATTGGTTGTATTGCTGTTTAATGTCCCAATCAAAATTATTTCACTAATTAAGCAGACTTTCTCTCTCTCTCTCTCTCTCTCTCTCTCTCTCTCTCTCTCGACGTCGTGATGGGATTATTTTCCAGATAAAGTAGATCTGTCCTCATTCTTTATTAATTTTTTCATATATGTGCCAACTCCATACTTTTGAAAACTGTCAGATGACAATAAATATTATATTTTTTGTTCTTTTATTAGGTTGCTGATCTTCTTAATGGGACATATGATGACGTCATCGGAAGCTACCGTCTAATTGACTGTCGATATCCATACGAGTATGAAGGAGGGCACATTAAGGTAAACATATATCTACTATTGAACTGTAGTTTGAATTTCCCAAGGGCACCTCTTTGAGCTTAATATGCTGTATAAAAACCCATCAACCAGAAAAGATGTCGCTTTCCTAGTAAAATCGGATGTTAATGAGTTAGTGGATTTCATTTCTATATAATTGAATGTAAATGAGATTTGTCTTACACTAATAAGAAATACCTCAATACAACCAGTTTTAATATTGTTCAATGCCAATCTCAACATTTATTCAGTTGTACAAGAGTAGTAGTCAACTGATGTAGGGTTTACTTGAGCTCAGAACCTTTTTCAATGACGCGAGACATACTGAATGTGCGAATTCAAACTATTGGTACAGTAAATAGGAAATTACTGTCTTATACGAAAGATTGGAGAATATGAATGCTGCCTCGTCTATCAAGCGATTATTCTTCAAAAGAGTCACGTGACAAATGACTCAAGTATGATTGTTCACATTCACACAGTATGTTATATCTGTATAATACATGCATTTCCACTAGTGTTTTCCTTTGGGTGGAAACTATCACAGTCATTATAGTTTAGTCTTTTTACTAATGTATCGACTATTCTTCTGTTTTAGGGAGCCACCAATATTTACAAGGAGGAAGGGATTCCAGAGGTACTAGAGAGAAGGCCCGTCAATGACAACAAAAGACACATCCTGTTATTCTACTGCGAGTTTTCTTCTGAGAGAGGACCCAAAATGTAGGTACATGTACATTCTTCCCTCATATTTTACTTGTAGATCGGTTCCTTTTCTAGATAAATCAAATGAATGCGACAAACAATACCAAAACGAGCACATGACAATGAATCAGGTTTCATACTGTGAAAATAAAGAAATCTTTAACCTACCAAAAAGATAATAGAGTATACTGAAATAGGATTATAGGTTCCCAGAGTTCTGCAGTCATAGTATATTGTTCAATGTTCAGTTGAGTCTCTACAAGTAAATTAGCATTTTTCCTTGCACCGTAAGGACCCATAGAACATTTATGACCAAATGTGCAAAGTAATAGTTTCAATACCACCATTGCATGGAACACTTGTACTTATTTGGGTATAAGTATAAACACTTTAGTTAGTTGTATTAATGCTGAAAGTCCCACTCAAGAATATTTCACCTATATGGAGACGCCACCATATGCCATAAAGGACTATTAATTTTGCTTATGTTCTGTACTTATGGTCGTAGAGTAAGGGTGGTTCTTTAACTTAACGTACCGACACCTACTGTGACACGGGACCTCGGGGTTTATTGTCTCATCAGAAGGAAAAATACTAAAAATAATCTCGTATTGAAGTTCACATCTCCATCATGTGTAAATATCCTTAGATGATAATAATACATGAAAATATACATGTTCTCACAATTTGCCTTTCATTTTCCAGGTATCGCAATGTTCGCAGTGCAGATCGAGCTCTCAACAAGGACAGATACCCATTGTTGAACTTTCCAGAAATCTACCTGATTCACAATGGATACAAGAACTTTTATGAGACACACAGAGTAAGTTTTTATTTTTAATCAAAACAACAATAATGTCAGAGTTCGTAATTCAAGTTACCGCCATTTGTCCCTGGTGATTCAGAATATAATTTGAGTACCTGTTATATCAATGTTATGGCCATATGGATAAAGATTCCTCACTGCCTATGAAAAATTCCTTAGCGTAAGTAAAATAAATTCTAATAAGACCCTTTACTTACCAAACAACATAAAGGTTACATTTCCCTAGAAATAAACATCATATGACACATGTACAGGAGTGTTGATAGGTGTATCTGATGGATTTCTTAGATATGACATTAAGGGGTGTCATTCCTGGTCAAATAAATTATATGTGTATTATATAACCAACCAAAACAGTGGATAACATGCATCACTCAAAAAGGGAAGCACATTGTCTACAGTAGGACTTGTTACGTTGAGTTGATTAAGGCCAGCACCTGTTGAATAATGTCAATTTAGATAATTATCAAACCTTGACATATCTATAATTTTATTTTTACAGGAGTTATGTGTACCAGACAACTACACTCCAATGCTACACAAGGACCATTCTTCAGACTTGCGTCATTTCCGATCTAAGTCCAAATCCTGGTCCGGAGGCTTCAAGCGACGCAATGGAGGACAACGATTGGTTTTCTGAAATTATTATGACACCGTTTCTGATGTGTTTAGACAGTGAATTACAAACGCCAAACCAATTCCTTTGATTTGAACTTTCAAACGAGATCATTTGTATGTTATTTATCTATCATTCACAACTCAAGTGCTACTCATGTTATTGTTATTATCTATTGCTTGTTACAGTCTTTGATGTTCAAGATTTCATTGTTGTTAATTGTTGAATAATTTGTGGATATAGAATGAACATTGTAAATAGATATTTATGTACAAAACATAATTATAAGTTACGAATGTCTTACTGAGAGAGAGATAATTTAGAAAATAAATCACTATTCTTATCACATTTATATTTGTTGACTATTTATCCGAGAGTTCAGTAAACAAGTTGCCAAAGCTAGGGACCATAAAACTTAAGAATTTACATAAGTCTGAAAATTTACTCAACCCCAGATGACACTGAATCATGAATAGCTTAAAAAAATGTGTAGTTGAGAAAATATCTTTGTTTGATGGTGCCCTAAAGCTTAAGAATTTACATAAGTCTGAAAATTTACTCAACTCCAGATGATACTGAATCATAAATGGCCGAAAAAATTTGGAGTTGAGAAAATATCTTGAGTTTGATGGTGCCCTAAAACTTTAGAATTTAAATAAGTCTGAAAATTTACTCAACCCCAGATGATACTGAATCATAAATAGCTTAAAAATGTGGAGTTGAGAAACTAAGCTGATGTATGTTCTAGAGAACCGGATACGCCAAAAATGCTGTTTATTTGTGTTAGGAAATTGGACAGTATCTCTGCTTTCGAACTTGTCACGCTCGGTAAACCTCTTTAGCACAGATATCCAGAATAAGTGCAATTTTGAAAAATAATGCATGATGCATACCTGATATGATGCGTAATGAGAAATGATCATGTGTAACCGTTTTCCCCTCTCCTTTGGGCGAGAGAATGAAATTCGAGGTCCTGTACATCCTCTATATGTGTAACAGTTAGTGCCGACACAGTAATTAATCCCTCATTGCTCCATGACCATAATTGCCCTGCATGGCAGGCAAAACTCTGAAGCCCTTCATAGCTGGTATTCGGTTATATCTCCATAGTGAGAACATTGTTGCTTCATTCGATGACTTGCTGGTGGGAGTGTGAAAGATTGAACACTTCTCGATTGGATCGTCCACGAAAAATACATCTACAAATGTTACAAGCCAATTTGTGTGTGTGTTTTATAAGAAGTAATAATCACTGATGATCTTGTTTATTTATAACGAAAAGAAAAAAATATATTCAACTTTTTAAATTGATGATAAAAAAATCCGAACTTTTGAAATTATAACGATAATTAGCGGAAAGGGCGTCTAGCGAGTGTTGTATCGGGGTAGATACCAAAAGCTATATTGTTTAATTATTCTTGTTCCGTAATTTCTGGCGTATTGCCCGCTTCATTGTATAATGCGCACACACCAAATTTAGTTTTTGATATTTTAATGTCTTCAGATAGCTCGTCTTGGCATATCACTATTAATAGAACATAAGTATCAAGGAGAGGATCTCAGTCGGGAGAGTCCTCTCAAACAAATGAGACAAAGTTATACAGCAGAATCTAGACAGCGACAACGGCTATGAGTAGGCTCAGTCCAATTAAGTACGATCTACACCTGTGCTGCAGCTATGTCATGAGCTATTTCAAGAGAACATAGAGATTACACAACAAGTTGATCCAACTCGAGTAAGTTTATTTTCAAAGTTTCACAACATGAGCTTTAGCTCTACGTTGATTTAGTGTCATAGCGCGAGCTTAAGCGAGCGTTTTGAGACTGAAAAATAAATATTTCGTGTTTGATAAACATATGCATGATAATAAATCCAAGTGAGTTTTGTAACTTGTTTCTACCATGCCATGAGATTAATTTGCAATCAAGGTATTGAAAATGCCGAGTATATTTTTTCAGTTTCCGCCATAATGTCAGCCAAGTCAATGTAGTGTGAGTCAAATATAATGGCGTTAATTTATAACGTCATAATTTAATTTCCTGGCGTATCAGCCAATCATAATGCTTGGAAGTTTCAATCAACGTGTGGTTCAACGACATATTCATATCAACTGCAGCATCGTTTATACAGTCGTTTTAGAATGGTTTAATCACGTGTGTTATTGAAGAAATGTTTATATACATGTACGTTTATTTAGAGCAAATATTTCTTTAAAAAGTATATATTTCTTTTTTTCTTTTCTATATTTTTTCTCTAGTTTTGCTATACGTAGTTGTGACGTATTCAGATGTTGAATATACACCCCGCATGTTTTAGACATTTCCCACTTCAGCCTGCTTCATCAGATATCACGCACGGGGATTTTTCAATGTATTTAAACGCATAGCCCGCGGGAAATCCACACGGAATTACTGTACATCATTCTGTATCATGTCTTGTATTCAGTGTATTATTAAAGATGAGTCAAGTTTAGCTTTCGAGTTGTGGGCCATCCTTGTTAAATAAAGCTTTAAATTACAAATACTGATTTTCATAATAACACTTACAAATGTGTATAGGAAGAACAAAAGTAAAACTAGCAGCTGAGCATTAACAAGTTCTGAGAGAACACCCGTTCTTTAAAAAAAAGTTTTAAAGATGCGTATTTGCAATAGATAATTAATTTAAACAGCCGCAAAGAAATGTTTGTTAGTGATAAATCTTAATTAAGTCAGTATCGTAATTGATATACCTTACGGCACATTCACACATGTTAAACACGGGTACCTTTTCTAAATATTTTGAATATACATGTACTTTCCACCTCCCCGCGTTTACGTATCTCTTCTGTAAATATTGGAGTAAATAAATCAATAAATAGATAAATGAATAAATTGATTCAATCAATAAAAAATGAAATAAAGACAGAAATAAAGAAACATCTAAATAAATAAATAAATAAATAAATAAATAGATGAATGAATGAATGAATGAATTAATAAATGAATGAATGAATGAATAAGTGAGTGAATGAATGAAAGAATGAATTAATTAAATAATTAAATAATTTCGTATTTCGCGTTTTAATTGTTACTTTCAAATCGTTTGCTTGTTTAATAACAACAAAAAATGATATACATGTATATTTTGATACAAAAAAAAATCATATTCTGTCAAGTGGTTAATAAATGTAATAAGTAGAGATTAAATTCTCAAGTTGTCAAAAATCCCCACAATAAGTAAGGTTATACAGAGAATATGCATTTTTAAGTTTTAACAACTGAATAAATCTCATGTAATCGCAAAATCTGCTGTATCTATAGAAACTACATAAAAAATAAAAAAAATTGTGTACAAATAACATAAAAATTGGTCCAGGCTCTGAAAACCTAAGGAATTTTGTAAAAATGCAATTTCACTATAAATATATAGTAAAAATGGCGTTTATTCATAAACATATGACACAATCCTGTATGTCTAAAAATAGCCCGAACTGATTGACTTTCGATTAGATTGACAATTTTTCAGAGAAGCATCAATAAGATCCGCATGCATTCTTTTTCAGCAGACAACTAGCACCTACTTCGGCATCATGACCTCTGGATGGGAATTACTTTTTTTTTTTAATTTTGAAGAAAAACTCAATGCGTCTTTCGCTTATGAAATCCGTGAAAAAAAACGGGAATTATATTTCGAACACAAAAACAGAACGGATTACGACGAATTATTTGTAACAATACATTTTCTGTTTGTCGTCCTATTTAGGCATTTTCAATAATTTCAAATACCGTTATAGTATCCCACACAACTATCTCCTAAAATCTGGGAAAGATAATTACTGCACCTAAACAATATGTATCGATATTTTATCCCACCCACGGGCATGGTGCGATATCAGATTCGGAAAAATGCAGTTTTTATGACCCAAGGTCACTACGAGGCTAACGAGGACTACTTGTAATTGACAACATGTAATTAATATAATGATCTTGGCGATAACAAGATTCACAGTTTCCCAGAACAAATGACTTGTACACAATTATCATTGTGTTTTCTCAATTTACCGTAAGAAAAGTAATGTCTGTGCAATATGAAAATGTGTGCAATATCTCGTATATCTCTTAGCTCCGGAGGTCAATATATATTAACGGATTAAAGAAAGCCGAAGATGAGATTAACCCAAATAAATATGCCAATAACACAGACGGCCAGATGTTTATCGATTCTAAATTTGTGTATAAATATATAATGTTACAGTGAGTTGTATCATACGACATCTGATCGCAGAGGTGAGCAGCACATCGTCTGAGAACCTAGTGCATAAGTATCAAGCAACAGTCCCAAAGATTCCAAAAACTAAAGCGTAAAGTTCAACAATGAAGGTGAAAAATGTAAGGATACATTTATTGATCGATCGCTTTGATATTTTCTTAGATCTTCTCAAACCAACTTTACTAAATTTCTCTGTGAATAATTCAAGTTTTATAGTTTTCATTTTTTGATATGAAGATCAATTTTTGTGAAAATTATTTTTTAACAGCGATATATACATCATCATTTAAACACAGTGGAATTAGGAATTGTTCATGATAATGAATGTTTATTTCTTTCCTTTCCAGAGTATTTCCAGAATGTTATTTACAACAGACAGCGACGATGATTTGGAGTATGGAGACATCAGCTGTTCACCTGCATCCCTTCTGATGATGGATGATGATGACTCTGGTCTTGGAATGGAATGTTTGCAGGTGAGTGACCCCCCTCAAACCAACCATTCAAAAATAATAGTAAAACAACAGAGAAAAGTTACATAGTGTTGTATAGTTGTTTAAGGTCCAACTAAGGAGTTTTTCACTTCTATGGAGACGTCACCAATGTCGGTGAAGTGCAATAATTTAAGCTTATGTTTGGCACTTATGATCAAAGAGCAGTGAGGATTCTGTTACGTGTGAACATTGGATCTCGGGTTTAAATCTCATCCAAATGACAGGGGAATCCAACCAGTGCGACGCGGGTTCGAGTCCTTGACGTCATATGCAGAAGACGAAAAATAAGTTGTACATTGAAAGCCTGACATAACTGTATTACAGATATGATCGTAATTTCTTAATTTCAACTTTCAACTTCACAGATATAATCAGTTGTGAAGAATATATTGAGATTTCAATCAAAGTTTGTACTGTGATAACCTCCGTGTAGAAAGATTAAATGATTTAATTCCATTGTTATTTATATATCTTCATGATGCTTTCATGCTTTTCTGAGGGCACTTGACAAGAGTGAAATAGAGTTCTCATAATGCTGAATAACCCGTAGAACCTATCTATTACACTGATTAAGTCATGATACAGGGTGATCCATAAATTATGTGACCATTTCAAATAACAATAACACTTTTGACCTTTTTAACAAAATTTAATGACATATACTACTTTGAAGAAGACATTTATAAGTTTTAAA
>JACSZP010049488.1:0-12152 GCA_016161895.1 Pinna nobilis | reverse complement strand
AACTGAACATAATTGGCGAGAGATTTTCTCCTTGCCGGACACCGGTATTTCATGCAAAGTAAGCGCTGACACCTTGGTCAACTTTGACACATGATTTGATATTTCGGTACAATGAGATGCTTAATTAAACAGGTAACTTTACAAGGGCTTGTCCATGCTGTTAAGAATTCCATACTGACAAACCATCAAATCGGCGAAGATAATCTACAAAAGTTTAGGAATAATTGGGGAAATTGGTAAAATATCTTATAAATCCACCTTCTGTACTAACCACATACATGTGTATCTCTATAAAACACATGCATATGTATGTATAGGTGTTTGCAATTTAAAAGAAATGACAAGTTTTTATTTTCTGTAGAACTAGTAACCCGGTCATAATGTCCCAACACTCCCTCTCTGAATTAGTTCATTGATTTAACAAAAATAGACTATGACGTCCCCTCCACATTTTATGTCTAGATAGGAGCGGTGGTGTTACTCGGGTTTACCTTATCTGTAGGGATGGTCCCAACCGTCTGGTACCCCGGCAGGCATGCTCACTGCTAAACCACATAAGAGGGTTTGTATTTCCTATCCTACAGTTGCTGTTAATGCTTCTCTCACAAAATTAGTTCACCCAGTTAACTAAAATAAGAGTATGACACCCTCTCCCTAAATTGTATGTCTAGAAAGGAACGGTAGTGCTGCTCGGGTTTACCTTGTGTGTAGGGATGGTCCCAACCGTCTGGTACTCGGACAAACACGTTGCTCAAACCTTCCGCGTGTGCGTTTTTTTTTCCCTTTCGTTTTTTTAGTGTTGTATAAGCTGTGTTGTCCCATACCCCTCGTAAGATATATAATAGCTCAAGCTATAATTCGGATCTACCTTATGTGTGTAGTAGTTTTGTCTCTTTTTTGTTTTGGCCACGGTTTGGTCTGTCAATGACTTTTTGAATTTGGATTACCCTTTGGTATATTTTTCTTCACCCCTTTTATGTGTAGGGATTGTCCCAACCACTTGGTACTCGAATAGATATGAAGCACAAGTTTTCATTGATGAACTATGATATTGTGAAGGGGAGCCAATTTTAGCTCTTGAGTTGTTGAAAATGTTTGTGAGATGAATAGAATTTTACAGTTACATTTACACGGATAAGTTTAATTCTTGTATTTACAGCATTACATGTAGTCAATAGAAACAAAGATTTTAAGTGTATATCTACTTGTATGTTCACTTAAATGTGTCATACATAATTATACTCTTTTTATATTGGTACATACAGGTGTGTCTTTATATATACATGTATGTGGTATCATGCAAAAGTGCAAAAGTTATCTTCTCTGCTATATATATAATGAAAATCATTCATATATACATGTATATATACAGTCGAGCCTCATTAATCCGGACACCTGCGTTCCCAGGCAAATCGTTCGGATTATTGAAACGTCCGGATTAATGAAACGTACTTTTAAAATGCCGCAATTATATACATGTACATGACATATTAAACAGGCCTAAATGAAAACATTTAATATTACAAAAATTTACATTTACCAATGAGTAGACAGCAACAATATTAATATAAATAAACATATGGAATTTGATAATGCGGCTACTTCCCAAAACTTTCCCAAAACAACAAAGATTAAAAATGCAGGAAAGGTTAAAAAAATGATAAAACTTAAATACCAGACTAAGCACTCTAATATTACATTTTGAGTAAAACAGGCCAGGTAGTATTTCATATGTGTTTTTCCTATCTTACTTTATCAAGCCACACATGTAAATAATAACCTATAGACATTTACCTACATGTATGATACAAGTATGAATGAACCCTATTAACACATCACACCATTAACCCAATTATTAAATGGGTTTTTGTTTATTGACCACATGTGATTATTAATTGTACAGAGATTGTTTTCTTAACAATTTACAGAAAATTGGTTGACTGGTCAGTCATTTACTGTCCGGATTATTGGGACAAAATGCAATGCAAAATGAATGTCTGTTGTAAAAATTGACTGTCCGGATCCGGAATCTGGTAATGTTAAATGACGAAATGATTGCCTACTTATATGTGGGCTTTTAGATGGATGTGTGTGTGAGTGCGTTGTGCTGTAAAACTGTCTATAAAATGTGATATATGTCATTTGTAATTTGATGTAACTGTAAAAATACAGACAACAAATAAAGATTTTTTTTTCAATATTTCCTTAATTATTACATATTGCTGACGTCATACACATGGAGACTGCAATGCATTTACTGAAAATTGTTACATTGTTGCAAATTGTTCAAATTGCTTACATGAGACATATGTTTGCATCATCTCCTTACATTGTAGGTAGATTTCAGTTTTGAGTGATTATTAGATCTCATTGAACACTAAGTTCAATGCATTACAGATTCTATGTTTGCATGATTTTCTGTAAAAAAAAAATAAAAAAAGGAGTTCCAGCCTGGTTGTCAAGGGGGTGTTTTCTTGAAAGCAAGTTATGTCAACCAGTATTTACCAATCAAAACACAGGATTCGTCATAGATTAGATTATATACACTTGAATTAATTTACTACAGTAAAAAGTGCTTCTCATTAGGGGTATACTGCAGTATATATATATTCAATGACATATCCTGGGTTATACTTCACGCATGAATAAAACCAGTCCAGACCAGACAAATGTATATACACATACAGAGTAACTTCCCATTTGTGGAACTAGCACTCACAAAGAGAATTTGCAATGATAACTAGAAAAGCAATCCCGAGAAAACATTGAAGAGGCGCAGACATATTAGAATTGGTAAAATACAACACACGTAATGAAAAAGTGTCATGTGAATAGTTCATGAAAAATAACCCTACAGCTTACATGTAACTTTTGAATAATTTTTCCTTACATTAAGTGACATTTCACATCACTGAAATATTTAATAGTGTAGCACATGATTAGTTGAAAATTTGCATTTAAAATTACACTAGAGTGCTAAAAATATTCAAGATTTGAGGAAGATCTCTTCAAGAGGAGGCAAAACCACTTTCGAAAGGTGATCTGATAAGCCCATCGTCAGTGTTTTGCCTACACACTTTGCTAAAAGACTAAAAAAACTATAGTCACGGTTGAAATTTGTGGCCATAGAACTATGATTCACAGACTGAACAGATAGTCAAGGATTCAAAACTTCCTGTACCCCTTTTTGTCACCATATTGGGTTATTCATTTTTCAAAATTTCACAAGTTTCTTTAATTTAATTTACATATGGCCACAATCCTCTTGGGTCATACAAGACTTTACCTATCATACCCGGTAGATCTAAATGCTAATACCTGATCTATAGATAAATGACATATTTGGATAATTACAGGGTGAACACTACTTATTGTAATGACATAAGCCTAGCCCGTGTAATCTGTCTTTGCCAGGGAAAGATTGATATTTCATTTCATAAATATTTCTTGTCTGTTACGCCCAAGTGTTGGAGACTTATTTCTCTTACCTCGTGAGCAAAAATAGAAGTGATCACAGTATTCCATCTGTATTAGAATATACGTGTATTTACCATGAACTTTATTTAGTCTATAACAGAAACAGAATTACACCTTATTCACCGTTCATTTTATTTAGTTATCTTGCTGACAATTTTAGCTGTCGACGGGTGAAACAAAGAAGGAAAATGGATAAAAAGGTAAGGTAACGAACAGTGATCGATCTTATAACTCCTATAAAACAGACCTATAAAAGGTTGGAAAAACTCAGACTCCTGGACACACCAGATGTGGAATCAGGAGCATAGGAGGAGTAACCTTTCCCTTGTTGACGGGTCACACCTGCCGTGAGCTCTATGTCTTGATCAGGTAAACGGAGTAATCCGTAGTCAAAATCCGTATGTAAAACAGGTCAGACAGCATTCGTCCCAAATACAGGCCATATCGGCACAGCAGACCATTATAACAACCATAGAATTTACGAAAAGCTTACTTTAACCGAGACTGTTGGAACCCTGTAACAACAACTTGTTTGTCAGTAGGCTGCCTTGATTTAAAAACTTGTCATACGCTGGACAAGTTCTTGGGAATTGATTCAGGTGAGAGAGATAATTTCCATTAGAAGGTGAGGATAGAATACTGCTAAATGGGAAGTTCACGGTGGTGAAACTGGAGTCATCCCGTTTATTATAAAGTTGAGTTTTCGGTTGTCGGTTTACCGTTAAGGTCTATGTTTAGGAAAATATCGAAGTAGAAAACATACGTTGAAGACTTTGTAGTGTCTTTTAACTCTTCACTGGGGAATATCGAATCGACATATGAATGAAAATGACTGTCTTTGATAGATAAAACGTCGTCGATATATCTATATGTCGAGCTGAAGGCAACAGCAAGAGAGTTTTTCTTTTAACGTAAAGGCTTTTGAATAAACTCTGCCTCATAAGAATATAAAAACAGGTCAGCTAATAGAGTAGCGCAATTTGTTCCCATGGCATCGGAATTCCAACAAAATGCTGGAAGACCTGGTAACCAAAGACTACGAAGATATTGTCAATGAGGAACTGTGGCATCTTTTTAAGTTCAACCTCAGAGCACTTGTGCGTAGAATCAGAATGGTATTTAACAAAGTAATTTTTGGAATGACTGATCACCAGATATGAATATTTACTACTGCCAGTTTTGTTGAAGAAGCAACTGTCCATTGTGCCAAAAAGTCTTGTCTTTAATCTATTGTGAGGAATAGACGTGTAAAGTATTGAAAAGTCATTCAATTTGATGATGTTGATTTGGGAATGCATTTATGACTTAAAGTTTACTAAAAGTTCTTTAGAATATTTCAGAATCCACATCTGATTCAATTCAATAAAGTGTGATTGTAATTTAGTTTAGCATTTAAAACTGAAAGTTAAATATAATGTCGCTGGGCAGGAATTATTGAGCTATGTTCCAAGACATTTTTTCCAATTTTATGCCAAAATTAATATCAAGTCATGAAGATGAAATCTCGCCAAGCTCGGAGAATGGTATTGTAATCACTATATACAAATACCAAATAGATGGTAAATACGGATTTACTTGATGTCTACATGGGTGGTACATGTATAGATTTCATTTTAACTTTAAATTCCCTGTTGGTCCGATTCTGTTGGGACCGTTTTCTTATGCTGCAGTTTACTTTTGCCCCCACCATTAAATCGCAACACGTGAGGTCTGCAAATGACAATGTAATACCATAACTGAATCAAAATACTAAAGAATTCTAATTTCCAGTGCTATCTGTCGCGCTCCTCAATGAAAATGTAAAACAAAGATTTATACGAAGTGCAAAGAAATATTACAATTGCAGCATTAATTCGGCGTTAAAACAATATCCACCAGTTATTCGATTTTCCTGTATCCAGTAATGATCCCATTCACAGGCCAAGTTTGGGTAATTATCCCTTATGAAGGCACACCAAGTTGCTAAGTTTGTGTGACTTCCCTGTTTCCAGTAATGACCCCAGTTAGAGGGACATCATTAGGTTATATTTATTCAATTTTCTTTATCCAAAATTAGTTGTTATCACAGTTAGTGGCACACCTGCAGATTTTCACTTTTGGTAGGCTTCCCTGTTTCCAGTAATTACCACATTTACAGACACACCAGGTAGTTAACTTTGTGTGGTATACCTATATCCAGTAATTATCCCAGTTAGAGGCACGCCACTTTTTATACTTGTTTGGCTTTCTTGTATCCCTTGATTATCCCATTCAGGGGCAGACCTGGACATATTATCCGACACCATATATGTGTTTGGGAGTCACTTTCGTCGTGTGGCATTATTGCATTATAACTTAGCTCTTCGGCGATTTGAACCAAATTATCATATTCTTTTTCCTTGAACAAAAGCTTTGCGGAGAAAGGATTCGTAGTTGCAGCTTTTTCCTGCTGTCCCTAAAATTGAAATGGGAAATGATAGAATCTGTAGTAAAACATTAATTCAAGACTTTCCTGGTGGGAAAGCGAATGATTTGTACAGACCTGTTTGAAAAAAAAACAACTTAAAATTACGTGTACATGGTGATAACAGAAGAACATTCATATATGATATAGAAAAGAATACGTATGGAATATGCGAGTTTATATATTTACCTTGATTCCGAAATGGTATATCGTACAGCTGTGTTTCACGGATAAAGCAAAATCTCCATCGTTGACACAACTTATTCTACAATTAAAAGAAGGCATTAAAATTGTGGATTTTCGCAAATTTGATCATGTGGTATTTCCCTGTTGTTTTGGGTGCCAGACAATTCAAGTGATAGAGATATCTGACTCTTTTTATTATGTAAATTTTTGAATTCAATACAATATATTCTCATACTGTAATAAACATGTACACGTATACATGTATATAGAATGGCGGTATTTTAATGTCTTGAACTAATACCAGCTAGAATTATGCTTTTGTAATAAAATAAATTGTGACCAGACTGTTTCCTACTCTGATGTTTAGCAATGTTTCAAGTAATGGATTGGTTAAAATTAACAATTAAAAAGCAAACAAAACAAAATTCAACAAAGCAAAAACAAACATGGAACAAAGTTGAAACTGATTTTACAATTTTTAGAGTTATCTCCCATTAAAGCTTAGGGAATTTAATGTAAATATCATGGTGCACGGTTTAAGGTATTTTTTTTTTTCTATATGTCAAACCTAAAAATACATTTTAAGTACATGTGGCAGAAGTAACATATGATACTGTAAATGTATATGGAAGGAATTTTATACTTAAGATTTTGTGATGTGAGTATTAATATTCTAGAGTTATAAATCTGTTATATTCCAATATTTCTGATATATACAAAGTACTAGTTGCCATCAGCTGACTTTGGAAATCAGTTATTTTTCCTTTTTAGGACCATCACCGATTGTGACTTATTCCCTTGGGGGTCTCCGTGGCCGAGTGGTTAGCGTGTTCGACTTCGAGCCGAAGAGACAGTAAAAACCGAGGTCCCGTCTCACAGTAGGTGTTGGCACGTTAAAGAACCCTCCCTACTCTACGGCTAGCAGTGTCGAGCATAGGCAAAATTTGTCGCCCTTCACCGGCACACTTAGACGTCTCCATATGAGTGAAATATTCTTGAGTGGGACGTTAAACAACAACGCAACAACTTATTCCGTATTTGTGATGTGACACGGCGTGTCATCATGACCTGGTTGATCAATACGGTTAACCAGTATAAACAGATGATGAAGGATGTTCCCCTTGTCGCATACCTAGTCCCGATTCCCCCTTTCTTGTTTATGACCATCACCAATTGTGACTTACTCGTGTATTGGATTATGTGTAGCACGACGGCGCCACGCGTGGAGCAGGAGTTGCTTATCCTTCCGGAGCACCTAAACTCTCCCCCGGTTTTTAGTGGAGTTCGTGTTACTCTATTTTAGTTATAAGTGTATTTCTGTGTGAAGTTTTGTCTCCTTTTTGTTTTGGCCACGGTTTTGTCTGTCTTCGACTTTTTGAATTTGGAATGCCCCTTGGTATCTTCTACTTACTCCTTTAAAATTAAATGAAATATATGACCTCTAACTTTCAGCTGATGATTGTCACTTCTAGTTTTGTGGATCTACATTCATTAGCTTGTACTAATAAATGCTATGCTACTTTAATAATGTACATGTTTATGTAAGATTCAAGCTAATAAAGCTTTTCTAATCCAACTCTCCCCCCCCCATTTTAAGCTTTTACACAAAATTAAAGGAACGAAAATAACCATTGAACTAAAAAGCGACATTGGGTTAAAGTCAGGGGATGAATTACTACTCTTTATCATGGAGGTCTGACTTTATTTTTTAGTAATGAATTTAGTGGTCTTTTTTTCATTTTTGCAGTTTTGTGAGGAATGGTATTATCACGTTTTTTTTCTTCCCAAAAATGCAGTGCCTGTCAGCGGTGCACAAAATATAATCACATATAAGGGCTTTTATCAAATCTACTGTATTCTAAGTATGTTTGACTTAGTGTCCGTCGTAATTATTTTCTATTTTCAAACTTAGATAGTTAACAGCTTATGGAGTTCAAAGCGTCAGATTTAAATGTACTAGATAAAAAGTCTTCTTGATACGACATTTTCTCAATATACATCGATGGAAATGAAGTTTCATCCGATTAATTCTAAAACAGAATATCATAAATTTTGCTTGTCATTGTTGACTTTTGCCGCCATAGTTACTAATTTTTCAGTATCATTTCAATTGACCAAGTACTGAAGTATTGTATTTGGAATGCAATATAGCTCGAGTCATAATCTCGATTTTGTTTCATTATTCCCGTGCGGTGTTCATATCAAATGAAAATACAAAGTCCATCCAGTTTTTTTTTCAGTGTCTATATTCACTTAGATAACATCGCATGGATGCCCATTTTCGTTTGTGTGTAGGTGCGACTATGTTTTGTCTATATCTGCTCTTTCGTCTATCTGACTGGTTGTTTGTATTACTGTTAAACGTCCCACTCAAAATTCATTCTGTTATATGGAGACATCACCATATGTCAGTAAAGGGCACACATTTGAAAGCAGGGGGGTTATTAAATGTGACGGCACCTACTCTGACACGGGGCCTCGGTTTTTACTGTCTTATCTGAAAGACAGGGGCAGCCAAACGCAACGTGGCTTGGATTTGAACCCATGACCTCAGAAAGATCAAAAAGCAAACATGCTAAACACTAGGCCACGGCGGTCTTCCTTCTATCTGTAACTGTTTGTTTTGTATAACGTGTACTCAGCCCATGATTTAAGAATTCAGTCGATTATGTATAATCTCACCTTATCAGATAAGTATTGTCCGCCTCTTTTTGTAATCGTTGTTCTGCTTCTTCTCTCGACATTTCACCAGCAAACCAACTGAAGGAAACAATATGTGGTAAATTTATGAAATCGTAAGTTTATTCTCGATGACTCAATGATATCAATACGTATAACTATTACTAATGAAGTAAAGTCGGTGATTTTTACTAAAGTAACCATTAATGGTACAGGTATGTTGATGAAACTTGATAATTTATAGACCAGGACTTGAAAGGTCAACACTTGTCTTTTCATTGCATGTTTTGTCTTTCAAATTTCTCTTACCATGGATTTTGATTTGATATACCCATGTATCACTAAATGATACTATAAAAGTCACGTATACCTAAGTATCAACTGCAAAAGAATCAGAAGGCAATATACAGATTTGGTGAATATTGGACAAACACGGACCTCTGACAATCCAGAGGTGGGATCAGGTACCAGGGAAGAGTAATCTGTCCCTGTTGACCGGTCACACCCGCTGTAAGCCCAATATCTATATCTGGTAAACGGAAAAAGCCGTAGTCAAAATCAGTTTGTGAAGAACGTCCTGACAATTATTAGGAATCACGTCAGAGTCAAAAAGCAGCTAAACATTAGAAAAGAATTATACTATTCCAAGGCGCCCGAAGGAGATCAATAACGGGACACGACAGTTGGTCCAAAAGCCAATAGCTGGTGTCATATGGGTATTAAAAGGATAACAACCACAATGTGTTAATCTAGAAATAATTGTACCAAAGAAAAAGATACAGGTCATGGATCGAATTATCTAAAGCACTAAGCCTACTATGCATTTCTTTACACAGAACAAGTTGACAAATATTGAAATACCTTAAATCATAGTGTAATACTGTGCATATAGAGTTGAGACTGTCTATGTGACTCCCTGTATTAAGTGACTCCCTGTCTTATGTGACCATTCTCAAGCGGGCCGTCAAAAAGTTTACTATATAATTGGTCTGTATAAAGTGACTCCCTGTCTTATGTGACCGTCATTTATTGGTCCCTTGCAAAGTCACATAACACAGTCTCGACTGCATTAAAAGCCTGAAATGGTGCCACCATGGCATTGAGGTTAGAGTATTCGACTTCGGATCTTGAGGTTCGGGGTTCGAGCTCCAGCCACGGAGCGGTTCAGCTGTCGCTGTCATTCGGATGAAACAGTAAAAACCGAGGTCCCTTGTTACAGTAGGTGTTGGCACGTTCAAAAACCTCCCTGCTCTACGGCCATAAGTGCCGGGCATAGGCAACCATTGTCGCCCTTCCCCGGCACACGATGACGTCTTCATTTAAATGAAAATTTCTTGAGTGGGACGTTAAACAATAAGACAACTGATACATCCAACAGTTCATCATGCGATTCTCTCCACATGGAAGCTACACTTGTATAAAGGGTCTCGTACCTCATTCTCTCCGTCTTATTTCCGTCCGGGTACTGTAAAGATTTTTCAGACAGTATCTGCAACTAAAATGAAAACGGAAGTACATAGACATTGAAAATACAATACCGAGGCTTTTACTGAGGCTTCAAGTGGTTTATGAGTGACTCACACAAAATCGTAACTGTACATCGGTGAGCTGTCGTATTGCTCAAGAATCAAAAGTATGAGAATCTCCAATGTGCTCAAAGTATTGCGATCAAAATCTTTTCTTGGACATTTTAACGTCGGGTAACCTATAGATTTATTTACAGAGATGCAACGCACTCTAGGAATTTGGTCATTGATTGTGAACACTGTCCCATCTATTATAATTTTTGCGCTTTTTCCAATTTTTTCAGTTTTGAAAATAAAGTGGACTATTTTTTATGAAAAGAAGTTGCGTTCCTTATACATGTATCCGTAAAAACCGGTAACCCAATCATACATTTCAGTCATTTTTCTTGTCGAGTTTTCCAGAAACAACAAATTTGAAACAACGTTCCCAATAGTAAAAGTATAAATCCAATTTCTTGACGCAATCATATTTATCAGGCTTCAATTTCTAATACCATATATAGACAAGAAAAATGAAGTTGTGTTTATGATGTTTGCCAGTTTATCCCACACATTCACATCCATCAATATCCACTTTTAGACGCATGCTCTATGAATTGAAAGTCTGGTCTATTGGTACTGCTTTTGGAAACTTTGAGGGAATCCTCCCATGGAATTTGGTACTCCAAAGGGTTGATTAATACGTGAAGTAAAATGTATAGANNTATATCTCATGCTATTGTCAGTCGTTTCCATATGGGTAATGTGAAAGGTAGATCTACATGAAACCATAAAAATGCTGCGACTACTTTTTTATCACTGACATTATTAGCATGTAAAAATTTGTTAAAACACAGATATTTGTAAGATAATATTATTGAGCGGGTAAATGAATAGATGCAAACTTAGTATTCATATGGCTATGGTGATGATAATGTATTCACTAAAGATACTCACCTGCTTAATTCAAATGATTATGGTGGTAATAAGAGGAAGTACAATAGTTACCTACCTGCTGGATCAAGACACACCGATCTCCCTCGGCTTTTATTGGGCCAAACAAACGTACTAGTCTCACGACATTTTCCAGGGTAACACGGGCTGTGTCTCCTTCTAAAACAGCAGGAAAGAAAAGGAGAATAACAACATGTCGTAAATTTGCACAATGTGACGTGTATAAGTTCATTGTTTGTCAATATCATTGTAATGTTTTAACTATTCTGCTTGTCGTATTCATTTTTTTCGTATCAGTTTGCATATCTGTTGAGTGTCCGATGACCTTACAGAAGACGATTTTGATGAGCATTTGTGTATCCCCCTTTTTCTCTCGGTAGATAAAATATCAAAACATTTGTCTTTATTTTACGCACTGTTGTCTCGAGCTGTCTAGTGTAAGTATTTGTTTCTTTTATACTCCAATTTACTAATCTCTCCATAGATATTCCTAAGGTTCTGTCACTTTGATAATTTATCTGTACATTGTCAAATTCAATACATTGTCTTCTAATAAATAATCTGAAATGATCATGATACGAAGATAAAAATGAATGAGTACCTAAGGAATTTGAACTTCGAGTGCTATACAATATGCCAAGTGACATGAAAATGTATTCAAAATTAAAAACAATTAAGAATTCGAACGGAATGACATCAGGTTTTCGAAGAAAATCAGCGTTCCATTTTGACATAAACACACGTCGTAACTACTGCATGGGCACCTCTTGTGTTCCAATATGGAAATGTTTGCTTAATTAAGTTCGGTAACTGATATCATTCTTATCTGGCTACAGTAGGAGGATGCATTTTTAGACTTGAGAGATAATTTGATAAGTGATTTGGATATGACATATCTGGTGCACCTG
>JACSZP010049476.1:0-12605 GCA_016161895.1 Pinna nobilis | reverse complement strand
TGTATGTGTGTGTGTGTGTGTGTGTGTGTGTGTGTGTGTTTGTGTGTGTAAATTTCATTTGGAATGAGAGTAATGCAGACAGTTTTTATATCATCTCCTGGATGTTATTGAACACTGCCTAATTTACAGTAACTCTTGCATTAAAGGGAAACGCCCTGAACCATGACACAATCTCAGAATCAAAATCTGAAGTGCACCCGGAGTTATTCACCTTAAGTATTCAGGGGAGCTTCAGACTTTCGGAATTTCCCTCTTAGATGTTTATATATCGATAAAAAAAAATCTTGAAAAACTTAAATGCAATTTTCTGAAAATCATAAGCCCGTATCGTTTTTGAAAAAGAAATAATAACTTATGCACCTCATTTGGTTCTGAAAAATGCAAATTGAATTAAAATCAAGACGGAAGTACATTTCAAATGGGAAACAATCTTATTCGATGACCAACGTACTTTTGTTTAACAAATTTGCGAAAACACCACTTATTATAATAAAGTTCAAGAAAAAGATATCAAAGGACAAATTAAATGAAACAAATAAATGATATAATAATAATAAATCATGTTATAATGATGATAATAATAATAATAATAATAATAATAATAATAATAATAATATTGAAAAACTGATAATAATGATAGTAGTAATGATAATAATACCGCATGCAATAATAATACTCAAAATAATAATGATTATAAAATAAAGATAATAATGATAATAATAATAATAGTAATAATAATAATAATAATAATAATAATAATACACGTAACAATAATAATTTCAATAATAATAATAATAATAATGATAATAATAATAACAATAATAAAAATGATAATAATTATAATAATTTCAATTTTAATAAAAAAAACCACCACCACCACCACCGCAGCCAAAAATAAAAAGCTGATACATAATTTTTTGATATTTCACCAGGAAGGTCCCACAATATTGAATGGTGCCGAAGATTGAGCGACGTGTGTACTAACCTTGTAACTAATATGCATTGTATATGGATATTAAGTCTTTAATTGAAATTGTCAAAGATGCATAATGCTGATATTCTGAAGTTCAAAATATGTAAAGAATGAAAATATTTCCCGTATTCTGTCTTTTCCTTGAAATGTCTCTATTATAAAACGTTTCCGTTTCTATGATTGATACATATAAACATAAAATTCAAATTATTTCAGTTAGATGAGACCTTGACGAATACGCTATTTTACATTGGCATTAACATAACGGGATTCAGGTATTTCATTTTGATATTCATTAAGTTCGCTTATGTAGAGAAATTTCAGTCAGACTTTTCCTACAAGCAGCAATTTCTATAGAACAAATTTCTGTATAAACACAACATATTCCCTATGTAACTTTTATAATGATCTTTTCCTTTAATTTCTTTATTTCTACGCACTCATTAAAACAGCAAACTGTATATCCGCACTGACATCGATGTCAACAGAGACTATAACTTATTCAAATCCCTTAATGACACACTCTGTTAGCAATCTTTCTCCTGTTGAAATTGAAAATCTTCCCTTAAGATTTCTCGGGAGTGGGTAAACCTAGTCAAGGCGACCCCACCCCGGACCCTTTTGAAAAAAAAATTGAAAATGATAATTATTATTGTGTTTTGCAAATAATGTTATTGTTATAACTGGGTTTCCGCTCAGTTCTTAATGAGGTGTATTCACAGGTACTATGATAAAAATATATATTCTACCATAACACGCATAGTTTAACCGTTATAAAACGGCTGTATAATCGAAGCTGCAGTTGATTAGATATAATCGATTAGCCACACGTGGTTAACGTCCTCTGAGCGTTTTGACTGGTTGATACGTCAGAAAATTCAATTATGACGCCATCAATTGACGTCATTATATCTGACGTCACAATATATTGACTGGGCTTACATAATCGTTGGAACTGGAGAAAATTCTTTTTGACGTTTTCAATACTTTGATTTGCAAAATAGTTAGTGTTATGGTAGAAACATTTAACACAATTCATTTGGATTGATTAATATGTTTATCATACTCTCGTTAGTTAATTTCAAAGTCTCAAAACGCTCGCTAAAGCTCCCGCTTTGAAACTTTGAAAAATAACTAACTCGAGTTAGATAAACATGATAATCAATCCCAACTTGTTGTGTAATCTCTATTTATTAGTTTACAGTTTAAGGGTTTTTTATGATCGTGTTATTCAGAAAAGGAAGTACCATTTGCGATTACGACGCAATTTACGACGTCCCAAAGAAGAAAACTAAAAGGGGCCGTTTCATGGAATCGATAACAGAATCGTTAATCAAGATGCCGAGATCATTTGATAATTTTACTTTGAGCGACAACTATAATAAAACCCTGTTGGAAGATATCAAAAGAGGTAGATATTTTATTGCATTAATACCTCACTTTTGTTATCCGATGTAGGTTTCTAGTGAATCACATGGGCGTTGTATTGACGGAAAATCAATGTCAATCCCCGGTCAATTTTGTTTACCTTTCACAACCTCTGAAAAAATACTTAATGGCATTATACAATATAGCGATTAACAACTCATTTCAGCATACAACGTGATTTCCTTCGGGAGTGATACTGCCGAAAGTGTCCACCCGTATAATGTTGAATGCCGTCAGGTTGATGGGGAGATAAACTGCCAACGTAGATGCAACGCAAGTTATTGTGAGCATTCTGGTCATTGCTATATTGATGAAGACTCGGATTTAGTCAAGTGCAGGTATGAAATTGCTTAGTGAAACTTCGATTTTCCAACAATTAAATTTAGTATTTAGGCACTGCAACTAGAGAGCCTTTACCTATTTTTAATTACATGTATAATGAAAGGGTTTCCGTGACCTTAGACGTCCTATTGATGTCATAAAAAACTGAAAGTGAACCAAAATGATATAACCGCAGTTGAAATATTGGAAACATGAATGGAATTCTTAATCATTAAAATAATTTTAATCTGCTTTTCTCTGATTAATATCGTTACCTTTAACGCCATTTGTGACATCGGTTGATGTAATATTGAAAATCAGAAAATCTCGTATGTGTAAACTTTCGCAAACACGCTGCAATATTTCCCAAACGATCTTTTTTAGTATTGATGTTCGATACCCCATATAAGTGACTTGGTCTTGTGGGTGTTTAAAATTGTTCGAAAATAAGATAAGTTTGAATGCCAGTTGATATCCTTAGCAAGGCCCTCTACTAATCGAGGTGTTCTAGGTGATGTCGCCTTTTTGCGATGTTTCACTGTACTTAATAGATATAAGTTTGAAATGCGACAAAGTCTCAAACACGTTCATACTAAAATGTTTTTGGAACATATTATCGGGTAGAGGGCTGTTTAAGGTGTTTAACACTACCGTAGTTATTACGCGTGTACATATACATGTCTATTGATTTTAACTATAGCGAATAAGCTATCCTGAGCATGATGCAGGGTCAAAGGTTGATGTGAACCGATCGACGGGGATGCTTATTTCTCCTTAGTTACTGCTCCCATTTGTGGCATATCCAGAGGCCCCTGTCTGCCCCCCCCCCTTTATTTTGTTTTCCTTGTCTAAGTTAAGGGATATAGTCGAGAGTAAAAATAATTCAACCAAAACGGACGTAGCTTGATATTAAAACACTTTACTCAAGTATCGGCTCTTACCTATTCCAAACATGTAATAAATGACCAGGGAGCTTTAATTCCTCAGGGCTCTGCATATATATTTCGTATTTTTAATTGATTATACATACATGTATATCTCAGTAACTATTAAGAAACCTAATATCAGAAATGTGTTTTCAACAGGTGCAAAGAGTCAGATGTGCTCATTTACCACGGAGAGAGGTGTGAACAAATAGCCGAAAAGCTGACACTGAAATCAACATATATAATTCTTATCGCTCTGCTGTGTGGAGGGATTTCATTAACTATCATCATCATTTTGGCGGTTTTCCTTTGCAAGGTGAAAAGACGTGCAAAGAAGCGCCCAAAGGATTCGGATGAGGGGTAAATATGTTATATGATTTATTCTGAATATTACGTCATTGCAAGTACATTTGAATGGTTTATCTGTGTTAGCCCTTGAAATTTCGAATAGCACGGGGGTACTGAGGTTTGAGTTAATCCCAAACTGGAATATACGTAATTTGCACAATGCAGTATTTTTGTATTGTTGCTTATATAGGTGCAATAAAAGCAATATTTAATTGTAAATCAATCTATGAATCTATCTAAGTTGTTTATTAGCTACTGCATTTGATAGCATGATAGGGTGGAGAGAGAGAGAGAAAAAATAGAGCGATGGTAGAGAGAAAAAATTGTGGAGTTAATGCAAATAACATTGTGGTTAATTGAACCAGTGCTGTGGTATCACTACTCTATTCAGACTTTATTAGTGATAACACTAGTGTATTTTCATGAATTCTTTGTTCAAGAATTTATATTCACGAGTAAATAGTAGAAATGTAATAAGATTAGTACACACATTCAGCCTCCCAGTCTTTTATAACAATATGTAAAATAATATTTCCCCCATGTTATCTCCTTGTATATCTTACCGTCTCCCTTTTTTCATGTAACATTCCGTTCATCATACTGATCTATTTGGACTCTTTCTGTCAATAGAAATATTCATCCGTGTTTTTTTCGTTTGCTCAAAGAATTTTTTCTTTGTGCCCCATTCATTTCTGCCTACTGGTCTTATATCCTTTTCCCCGTTAGGATGAAGTTTTTCTTTTGAATGCTGTTCATTTTTTTCGTAAGTATATTTCCAATCTGTTTAGTTAAAACAACTAGAACTTTATTATGAAGAATATCCAGCTGATTGTATCAAGCTTCTCTGTATGTTGAGGTCCATTGTTCAAGGCAACGTCGTTATTTGCTTGCTTGATTTATATTTGAAAATATAAATTTTTATCTTATTTTTTTATCTTCTTCTTTAAGCTTTACTGCTCACGTACTAATGTACTAGTGCCAGACAATAGTGTCAAACAGACAAATACTGATGATAGGTATTCAAGTATGAGCTGGGAGGTGGTATTTTGGGTATTAAATCAGCATACTTGTGAATGAATGAAAATAATATATCTTCAATCAAATATATAGGGAAAATACTAAGGTCTTGAGAGCAATGTTAATTCATTGACTGTGACATTTTTCAGTGACGATTTAGCGATTGAGATGAGTAGCATAGTTGTCCGTCGATCAAATTTGTACAGCGGATTTGACGAAAGGCGCTCGAGTGGTGGGAGTCGTACTGGACATGGGTTTGAAAATGGAAGCCATGTAGGTGAAAATCCCAAATTTGAACAACTTTTAAGGGAGTTATGACCCTTTATAGAAAATTTACTTTCGGACCTTTTGTGGATTGTTTCATGCCGGTTGGGAATATGTACAACTTTAGAGATAATTTTCCATATGCTTTTTATCTCACGTATTGATAACGAGGTGTCCGTACAACAAAGTGGCCAATCTAGATAAGTCCAATCACCCTTTAGAAAAAAAAAACGTTTATATACGTGTCTTTCTGACGCAATACGCAATATAAGTATTTACAAACACTATTTAAAATAAAAACATGATTTTTTATTAAATTTTTGAAAGCTACAATTGTAATGTTTTCATTTTTCAGTGGGAGGTATACCGAGGTAGAAATATGCATGAGTCAAAGGAAGAAAACTCTCGTCGATCACTTGAACTTCGGTCACACCAAGGCCGGAACAGCTTTGACATGGACACGCCAGTCTATCTGGATATCAACACAGATATACCGGTATAACGAATATCTTTACTCAAAAGAATAAAATAATGGAAATTTATAATAGGGAATCGCAATGAATTTGATTTTTTCCTTAAACGACAGAAGAAAAAAATTAAAGAAGTACAGAAAGATATTCGAAAATATAAATTCTAAACTTATGACAAATCTTGACTTAAAGATATTGGATCAGAAGTCCGGCGGGGGGGGGGGGGACGTCTAGTCCTGATTGGTCACAAATTCCAAATAAACACCATCGGTTCGGAAAAATGTCGATATTGGTTTAAAACGATGATCATTTTTGCATAGCAGCAATAGAAGCGTCTTCTCATATTGATGAAAACAAATTTTTAAAGTACTATGATAAAGGACTTTTTTCATTGATGTCTGAAAAAGAGCAGCGCAAACATCGGACATCGATGTAGTGTGTTATTCTTACTTTCTTCTTACTTCCTCTTCTTACCTAGACTCATGAATATTCATTTCATGGAACAAAAATATATTTGTTTTTTCGTTTTAGTTTAGGATCAAGAGACCTAGCATAACATTAAGCAACCCAGGCGCTTTGAGACCCTACAAATCATACAACAATGATGTCTACAGTCGGGACCATTCTGAATATTACCAGCGACGACCGAAAGTCCAGAACCACTAGTAAGAGTATTTGCTTTATACACGATAGTCTATTCAATCCCAAGTTCTTCGTTGGTCCTTTTCCAAACAGACAAAAATGAAATTGAAAGTTGAGTATGTAACATTTCGCCCTTCACCGCGCTTCGTAACGTACATGTACGTATTCTTCTTTCTTTACCGTTTCGCTGTGGCTCATATTTTTTTCTTGTTGGTGAATCAATATCAAAAATCAATGGCAAGTTCATTTTGACTTAGATCATATCTTTAACTGATATGTATTTTATTTCATTTTCTTTCAGTGACAGGAACTGGAATTGAGTATCCAGAAGTTGTGCTCTACCAACTGAGAAAAAATATTTTGTTTACCAACAAGCTCTTCAAGGGACTGATATATGATAATCAAGAACTATAAAATATGTTAAATGCATCATTCTTCAGAAAACACATGCATAACATTATATCATTTTCTTTTTTTCATTTCGAAAATAAAAAACTATTGTAGTTTCGGTACATTCACAATTTCAAAAGGAATTTATTATCTTCCTTTTTGCTCTCCTGGCACAAAGAACCATGCGAGCCATTGTCATCGCTTGTTTAAGTGTATAAAACTTTATTGGTTTAATCAATGTTTGCATCGTTCACATACTTTTTGTACACTTTTTATTATTTTAATAATCTGCATTGGCTTTATCAATGTTTACATCGTTCACATACTTTTTATGCACTTTTTATTATCTTAATAATCTGCATTGGCTTTATCAATGTCTGCATCGTTCATAAACGTTTTGTACACTTTTTATTATCTTAATAATCTGCATTGGCTTTATCAATGTCTGCATCGTTCACATACTTTTTGTACACTTTTTATTATCTTAATACTCTGCATTGGCTTTATCAATGTCTGCATCGTTCACATACTTTTTGTACACTTTTTATTATTTTAATACTCATCGGTTCCCGTAAGATATTAGGGGATGTAAGAAAGATATAAGAGCATAAATTATTTGATTTACTGGAAAATGTTATATACTTGTATAACTGTCTACTTATACAAGTAAAAGAATACACTTTAATCTATGGAATTCTGTGTAAATATGTACTTAAAAGAGTCAATGTCCAACTCACTTCGTCTATTCTATATTACATGTATTTTTTATCTAGATCTATATTTACATGTTTGACACTACATTTTGAGGAGGTCAATTATGGTTATGTACAGGCGTTCTATCATTGGCGAAATTGATAATAAATTTGTAAAAAAAAAAAATCATCTATACTTCTCATACCATGGGGAAAACGAACGCGCTTTCTCTCACTAGTTATAAATTTTTCTCAAATTATGAGAATATCCTTTGATATAGTACCATCTTGATATCCCAAACACAACGCTTATCCTTCTCATCACGTTCCTTGACACATTTAGACACTGTCTAAATGAGAAGAAATATCTTTAATGTTATTTTCTACCGTTTGTTCAAAAATAAAGGTTGTCTTTTCTATTTAAGAATAAATCAGAAAAGCACAACAGACTGTTTTGAGCTCGTTGTATTATCGCATATGTATACCGGTAAATATAATCGTAAATTTTATACACAATGGTTTAAAAACCAAACTACATGTACAACATTAACTTCATCACGAGATAAGCATGTATATGATGAACCTCTCACAGATAATGTTAGCCACCCAGGGAAAACCAACAATGATTAATTGTTTTCGCGATAAATGTTAGAAACCTGTATTCGATTACTTGTTAAGCATCTTTCGGAGGCTATTTTCTTAAGGTTATCAATGCTCGAACCACATTGAAGTTACACATTACGTGCCTTAATAAAAATTCATGATTAATTTCATGAAATAATAAATATAGATAGCCACCAAACTAAGACCAAGTAGAAAAAAAAATACAAGGATGTGGGAGGAAGGGAAACTAAGAGTATTAAATTTTCCCAGTCGAAAAAATACGACCTTTGTTACTCGGCAAACTTGTTGTTGCGTTGTTGTTTAACGTCCCACTCAAGAATATTTCACTCATATAGAGACGTCAGCGTGTGCCGGTGAAGGGCGACAAGTTTTGCGTCTGTGCTCGGTACTGCAGGCCGTAGAGCAGAAGGCTTTTAACATGCCAACAACTTCTGTGATACGGGACCTAGATTTTTACTGTCTTATCCGAGAGACAGGGGCGGCCAACCGCGGAGTGTCGCTGCAGGAATCGAACCCCGGACCCTTCGATTCGAAGTCGGACACGCTAACCACTCGGCCATGGAGGCCCCAAATTCACGTGTTAAAGAGACAACTAGCAGGTAAAAGAATAGGAAATAACTTGAATGAATTTAATCTATATTCTACACGACGAAAAGAAATCAATTTATTTTGTTTAAATGTGCAGTCACGATTTCAGTTATTGAGACAACAACATTTGCGTATTTTTATGGGCTTACTTTTTGTGCATAGGGAAGATGTCCGAATATTCTTTAAATGTTTATATGTATAGATACATATATAAATAACTTTATCCACTATGCACTCGTATGTCCCCTTAATTCTATTTTTGTTGTTGTAATTGTTTTATTTTTAGTTTTGTTTTTTTGGGGTGTACTCAAGATAAACATATGGTAATTATTATAGATTTATCTTTAAATATGTTGATTATAATTTTAAGAAATATTCAGTTAAATATGATATATTCCAGAGGATGATCCAAGACAAAATTAACTATCTGTATGACATAAGGGATAAACAGAAAACCTATTTTCTCGTTTTCTTCCTATATCTTCAGAAACTTCACAAGCCAAATTTTAACCTTACAGAAAAAAAAATCACTATTCTCAATTTATGAAGACTATTCGTTTGTAAACAGTGATGTGGATGGTTTTGTCCAGAACATTATAATTAAACTAGTTGAATCTTTGCTTAGGCGTCTGTCATTTTTGTCATTAAGAACTGGACAAAATGCCTTCAACACAATAATTGACTGACTTTATATATTTATCGGTTTAATTTAACTATTTAAGTAGTATTTTTGAAAGGGATACTGAAAATCTTTCGTCCCCTTCGCCATACTTTTTTCTTGATGTTCCGTATTTTAATTTGTTCAGAAACTGCCACGTTTCTGCCATTTTTAATTCAATTGCAGTACTTGCCAAATGATTTATGATATTGCACTACTTTGACGTTTCTGTAACGTCATCCAATATTTTATGCCTTTCAATGAAACGTTTTTATGTTCTGATATCTACTCTGACCTTTACAAATAAAATGGCGATAGGTATCAAATTGGAAAACAATACATGTAACTTATCTACGTACATGTAATGCAATAACCAATGACTGACTGTCAAATGAAAATCGAATAAAAGAGTTACTGCACAATAATTGGTTCAATATACTAGTATATAGATTGTGTATTTAATAATCTGTTTTATACCAAAAATGCTGAGCACAAGCTTCGGTTTTTGTTTGTACGTGTGCGTGCCTACTTGTGTAAATGTCGTGGATGTCTAAATAAGACCTTGATTTTATTCAGATGTTCTCTTTGGTTTATAAACTTATAAAATACCAATCCTTTTAATATATTCTGTGCCAAGGTAACTGAATTAATACCTTTAAGATATGTCTAGACATTTTATAAACTGTTATTGATTTTTAGATACGTGACGATCATTAATCGAATAGACTAGAACAAGTATTAAAATTGACGGATAGATTATCGATTTCTTTCATTTTCTGTCTTTCTCCTTTTTCGTCCTCTTTTACATTCCTTTTTATTTTATTTTCTTCTTCCTTTTGTTACACGGGGAGAGTTGTAAAGGTCCGAGTAGTAATGAAATATTACAGAGGTTGCTGAAAGTATCAATTATTTTTGATACTTACAGGTCAAAATTTTTAATCAGACAAAAAATTGAAATGTTATATATATTACCAATAGATATACCTGTTTATACAAAATTGATAGGTTCGAGTAACCATTCATTAAAGAAAGTAAAGTAATGATATGGTTATTCTATGCAATACCACTGTTTGTTTGATTGGGTCTTTATATTATGCTATGTTTGGAGGTTAAAAAACTCTATTTGATTTTTTAGAGCATTTTCGTAGATTGAAGGGCCAGGGTTCGAATTCAGGAAGGAAGTGACGAACTAAACCGCTGATAAAAGAGGTCCTACTCTTCCGCTTACTCTGTAACAATTTAAGCGAATCTTGCAGGTATTTTTGACATTAACCTATACACCTAAATAAATGCCAAAGTGGATGAATGTCCGATAAAAAACGCATTGATTCTAAGTGCAAAGTATTGGACAAAAATTGAATCACGTTGTTGGTACTCGGTGACGTCTAATGTTTCTCGAGTGAAGTCTTAAACACAATGCAGGAACAGTAAGGTTCTAAAAGTATTCAATCAGCAGCAATCATCATACAACTTTCTCTGGTCATCCTGTTTATTCATTTAAATGACACGCTTTGCAATATACTGATTTTACTACAAAATTATGATGTTACAGAGAGGAACTTAAATTGATCACTTTCCACCAGATATTTTGTGCTTGCCGTATGAACATTATGTACATCGTCGTCAGGAGAGTATCTGACAATATACTCAGTGGAGCCTCATTAATCCGGACGCCTCTGATCCCAAAACAAATTGTCCGGATAAATGAAGCGTCCGGATAACTAGAGCATATCTCTCTTATGGCCCATTCTGATGGAAATTCTTTTCCCACGATTTTTTTGTCCGGGAGGTGAAGCAACCGGGTTATTAGGATCCAGACTAGAAATTTTCTTCTGTCTTGAAAAGGAGAAGCTCTGTTCCCCACATAAGGAAAAATCGATGATTTTAGATACCGCTAAAGTAACTTGTTTACATTGTGACGAATACGTGTCAGACTTAAAAAAATAACTTTTATAATGTTTATCATTTTGAATGAATAAGATTTAAAAAATCAATACTGACTTGAAGTGTTATTTTGTGAGAGGACAAAAGATTTTCTCTAGATAACAAATTTCCAATGACATTTTGTTCCTGATACCTCCTATGAATTTTGTTTAGATATTCATGATCGTCCAGTGATACTCTGATTTATATACAGTGCCACTGACGGCGAATCGTTATTTTTCATAATATATATCCTGGGAAAGTGATAACAGAATCTGATAGAGAGCTCAAAGGTACAACATTAAGGTGTTATATATATGTATATATCTTTCCGTAGCTCTTAGTAACGTCCATGAATACATGTGTTGTAACAGTGAAATATGTTGGATAAGCTCTTACATTTTACATGCAGTTAGACAAATTATGTGGACATAAAACTGGGTATGTGTGATACATATAAGCACTCCAAACATGACTTAAATTATGACTAATTGTATTCATAGTAAAAATCATTGGCTATAATGTTCGCTGTACATAGAATCACACAGAATAAATAAATAAATTAATGAATAAATAATTAATGAATAACTGAACAACTGAATGAATAAGTTACTATCTTCTACCCTCTACCCTCTAGACCACCATCATAATAATAAGAATGCGAAGTCCCAAGCTAATAAGTCCGATTGCATTGACACACTCCCTCATTCTGGACAACATAATTATACATGTATACAAGATTACCGGATTACATCTGTTTTGGGACCAAAGAAAAAAAGGTTCGAATCTTGACAAGTTAAATGACTAAAGAAAGAATGTTGATTATACATATTGTTTACGGGGCGGGTCGCTATGGCCGAGTGGGTAGCGTGTTTGACCCTTAATCGAAGCGTCCGGGGGTTCGAATCCGCGCAAAGCCACACTGCGGTTGGTTGTTCCTGTCTTTCGGATGAGACAGTAAAAACCGATGTCTCGTGTCACAGTCGTGTTGCCACTTTAAAAAAAAAACCCTCCCAGCTCTACAGCCATAAGTGCTGAGCACAGGCAAAATTTATCGCTCTTCACCGGCAAACGGTGATATGTCCTGGCAAGTGTAAGACTATTGATTGGGACGTTAAACAACAATGCAACAGCAGCATCGTATTGTTTATTTATCAAAAAGGCTTCTAAGGGATGAGGGATCAATAATTATTCAGCACTTCACTTTTTGCTCAACTGCAAAACTTCAGCACCAGGGTTATATCAAGTAATCAAAATTAAATAATTAATTGATACTGTATATTGTTTAATTGTATTTAAAAAATTGTTGTGACGTCACCCATTGTCTTTACTTGATGTATA
>JACSZP010049458.1:0-10070 GCA_016161895.1 Pinna nobilis | reverse complement strand
AGAAAAAGTGTAAATTAACAGGAAAAGTGTAAATTTTACAGGAAAGAGTGTAAATTTTAAAGTGTATAAAATATGATTAAAAAAGTGAATTGTTCAATGTCCCTAATACGCTTCCGTAAGAATTAGTGAAATGAATGGACATGCATATGTTAGGTACTATAGTCCGAGAGGTCTAGTACATATTTTTGAATAGTTTGATTTTGTCCACTTCGATAAATATTGACCAAGTTGAAAAAAGAAATGAAATAAACAATGGCCAAAATATCCCTTTATTTTCTAGGCTGATAGTCTTTTGGATTGGCCAAGATTAAATCTGCAGAAAATTTTATATACCTTTAGGTTACCATAATTCGAAAGTATTCATTCCGCACAAGGAGTTAAGGGTTACCATGTGACTGTTTTACAAAAACTGACAGGGTATCGGCGAATCCCCAGTCAGAAATCTCCGTTTCACCGCTTGGCTTAGGCCTCGCGGTGAAGCTTCATTTCTGACAGGGGATTCGCCGATACCCTGTCAGTTTTTGTAAAACAGTCACATGGTAACCCTATTCTAATGCTCCTTACATTTTTACTAACAGTGTCGTGCTAGAAAGTACTGAGGCGCATTTCCTACTTTTATCTTAAATTGCAATGTTTGCCATTACTATGACGTCATAGTAATACGTAAACAATCAAAATCTGGCTTCATTTAAAAACTAGCAGTGAATCGTGAATACCCTGCGAGTTTTCAACTCCATTGACCAATGAAATAACGCAAAACAAACACAATGCATTAGAATACCTGTTTATGTGACCATAATATACGATTCCCAGAAAGGCCCTTTTACAATATGAATCAACTGAATTAGAACACCACCTGTCATATCTCACCCTTTTTGCCCCTTCCTTTGAACATTCTCATTAAAAAGGTTAGACTGTATCATCAACTTTTGATTTGACTTCAGCTATTCAAGAACATTAAATATCACTTGTCTTTCCGAATTTGTTTAATTTTTTTTTATTTTCAGGAGTTCGCGTGACGTACTTCTACACATGTATACTAACAGAACTTTGCTGGATTATCTGTGCGTGCATTACTTAGAATTACAGCAAACCAATGCATCGCGACCAATTTACTGAAGAGATCACATCGCATTATGACTATTATAAATCAGTCATTATTATAAATTTGTCATTAGACAAACATAATCATCAATTAACCAAAGGTGGGTCGTTAATGTGAGGTTCCAATCTATCTTATATCTCGAAACTTTTATTACACAACCCAGAGACAAGAAATGAAGGAAATCATATCCGTTATAACAGTTAAATCTGTTTTGTAAACAGTTTAGAGTTATTCCGGGAAGCCGTCAACAGTCAATTTTATTAGGTCGCTTGGACTGGCAGCCAAAAGAGTTATATAAATTATTATGAACTTTTAAAAACTATTATGGTTTTCAATTAAGTTATTTGAGTATGAGAACTGAGGAGGATATAACAAACAATTATCGACTGGGATTTCGGGCAACAGCTGATCTGTTTGACCCTCACGTAAGCTGTTGCCCTCGGCCTTCGGCATCTGGCAACAGTGTTTGCTTTTGGGCAACTGTTGCCCTAAACTCCAGTCAACAATTGAACACTATCATCCCAACACTTTAAAACTTTTCCACAAATGTATTATTCAAATTACAAGAAAGTCTGCATAAATGTTTTTGATTATTTATAGATTATTCACACCTACTGCTAAGTATTATGTAGGACTATATTATTTTTTCTATTTTGTCTTCCTTTGGTGCTTTCTCAACCTCATGGGAATTTGCTTGAGAGATTGGCAATGTCCATGCCACGAAATCCAAATCAATCCCTGCCAATACTCTACAGGTGTGGATTTGGGGTATTTTCCACTTAAATGAGCATCGGAACATGTTCTAAACCACCATACACCACTCTAATATCTGGCACAACTTGAGCTTTAGGTATCAAGGTCCTTGTCATAGGTGCTGAATTTCATTCCATTTGATACTGCCGTTGAATCATCTAATGAAGATATATTTTTATGCTGATGAGTAATTTTAAACTTTTCGCGTAGGAAACAATTAATAAACGACTTACGACTAAATGAATGAAATTTTCATGATATATCAAATTTTGTATTTCGATCAGAAGAAAAAATCCCTCTCCTTTCCTATAAAGGCTATAGAATCATATTACGTTTGATTATTTTAGCAACAATTTAATAATATACTATCAAATGAGTTACGACTGTATGTACATGTATTACCTGCAGTCCCGGTGTAACCCGACAAATGAATACAGTAGCCGGTACCCTCATTTGTTATGTAGAATGCACTGTACTTGGCGAACTCCCAGCAAAGTCAGACGTATATATTCTCATCCCATAATTACCATGAACTGTGAATTCATGTAAAATTTGATTGCCTGTCAAAAATAAGTATCTTGAGCTCTATATGTACTGATAATGTCTAATTGTAGATATAATAAACATCGTACTTGAATTCGAGTGATTTTCTTACAAACTAGACCCCTTGATCATCAGTGCACTTAACAAATATTTTGTTCATGTATATATCATGACCGCCTTAAAATTGTTTGGGTGTGACCGGTTTATCTCCATGGTATCTGATCCCATTTCAAGGTTACGTGTCTGTCTATTGTTTTTCTTAAGCATTGATTCTATATTTTGTCCAGTTCACTGCGAAATGACCTGAATGAAGACTGTGCACACGTGTAATTCGCGAAGCGAATTACGCAAAAGTGTGCACTGTCTTCATTCAGGTCATTTCGATGTGAACCGGACAAAATATAGAATCAATGCTTATAATTAAATTTTGGTAATAACTTCGCCAATGTTTGAAATGTTTGTGTGTCTTTTTATTCTTTATCGAAATGATATAGTCAAATAAACAGCTGCGCATGAATTGCGTCATTATGACAAGCGCTACCATCACTGCATTCAGTGTGCGTGACGTAATACACAGCCTTAAGGGGCGTAACTTAATAGCGTTCGGGTCATTGACGTATGAATCGAGTGTTTTCTGGGTTATTAACCAATGAAATCCTCGGAAATTTATAAAATTTAACTATAAGAAATCGAAGGCGAAGGGTGTAATTTGTGGTTGCTTTGATTAATGACAAGGCTTCTTTCGTCCGAATGCATCTTGGAAATGAAGTACTATTTCTACTCTGAGAGATGCATTGGACTTCTGATCCTACATCGCACGTGTTCTCTACTCCATATGTTGTTGTGTAGTCAAATGAATTTGCTACTCCACTTTGTCCAATAACCTTTTTAAACAATCCCTTATTTGACGGAACAAGAGACAGAAGATTGGAACGCATTGCCCCTGATGATTGGCTGAAAACTGTAGCAGAGGAGGGATTACCTCCAACCCAGCTTATGTAAGAATTTACCAACTACAGTGCTAAGATCTGGTCCCATTTCCATAGTTTTCTCCGGCATTACTTTTGGCTAACGTTCAAAATCCGAATATACCACATCTATAGTTGATTGTTACAAAAATAACATCACCGTGAACTGCAAAGTAGGATCCGTCAGGGTCATACCCATAACCGACAGCAAATCCTCCAGCATGGATCCAAACCATTACAGTTTTGTTCTCCATCGTTGTTTGGGACATAAATATTCAGAAAGAGTCTGTTTTCTGACATTGGTGTCGGTGGTTTGAAAGGGGGTACATTTTGCATGCAGATATCCCTGTGACTAGTTGCATCAAGAGTGCCATTCCATGTTCCATATGGCAGTGGCTTGGTAAATCGTAAGTCACCTATTGGCGGCTTAGCATAAGGAATTCCAAAGAATTTGAACACCTTCTCCGTTGCCCAATTTACCGGCTGAACTAATCCTTTAATTTGTCCTATTGGTATTGGTATTGTTATTATCTCGGTATTTACCCTAGCTTGGACTTACCACTGAGAATGCCATCGCAATAACAAATATTCAATCTCATCCCAAATAAAAAAAAAGACAAAATATGTACTGACACTAATATCCTTATGCTTGTCTGCCCAAATATTTTACCTTATTCATAAAATGCAGAATTGAAAAATATAAAAATATATATCAAAATACGTTGCATCAATACTTTAAGATCTGTTTTGGCAAATGGTAATTTTCATTTGTTTCAAACAACTCGTCAAAATAAAAAAAAAAATACCTTATTATAAATCTACATCTGTTATATGAGAGTATGGAACTCGGGGGAACAAACACGATTTTGTCATGATAAAAATATTTTTAATTTTTTTGAAGTTTACCTACGTTTAAGAAGCAGTCTTCCTATACAGTCCAATTTAAGTTTCGTATTTTCCAATTCTTAAATATCTCTGATTGTAAATGTAACACATTTATTATCAAGAATGTTTCATGTGTGTCTATAAAGAAAATGTACAGCGTTACTGTCTGAGAGAGGTTAGCCACTTTTAAGGACACTGCAGGATTTGCTCGGTTCACGGCTTATCAATACAAAGCTATTCCATGTCATTTATGCTAAGTGCTTAACACAGTCAATCCTTAATCACCAAAATATGGCATAAACTGACGATAATTAAGGGTTCTGTTACCATTTGGAGAGTGTATTCTTTTCCCTGCCAATTTGAAAAAGGATACAAAGGCTCGGATTCGGATAAAACATCGGTACGTTAAATACCCTATACACTGCCCGTGAAAAACCTCTTAGTATACGTTCTGAAGATAGCATCTCAACGATATTACCATATAACTGAAAAAAATGTTTATATATGCACTACTGGCAGTAGAATATGAAGAAGATTGAAGGGCTCTATTACCATTCGTAGAGTGTATGTTTTCCCCTGCCCTTTTGAAAATGGATACCGCGGCTCGGAGTCAGATTAAGCATCGGTATATTAAATATCCTATGCACTGTCTGTGAAAAAAAACTAAGCAGAGACTAAACGTTCTTAACTTTGCGTCACAACGATATTATCATACAATTGAAAAATAGCGGGCGTGACCGATCAACAGGGGATGCTTACTCCTCCTAGGCCCATGATCCCGCCTCTGGCGTTTCCATGGGTCCGTGCTTGTCCAACTCCTTATTTTGCAATATTTGTCGGAATTATGAGATCGATCACTGTACGTTGCCTTTACCTTTTTACATGCACTACTGGCAGGTGCATATGCAAATTTTTCACTCATGTGGAGTCGACAAAAATACCAGTGCCGTGCGACAAATTTGCCTTTACTCCGCACCTGTTGTGACACGGGACCTCAGTTTTTATTGTCTCATTCGAAGGGCAGAGGGAGCCATCTGCATTGTTACTTGGATTTGAACTCACAACTTCATGATCAAAAGGCGAACTCACTGACCTGTGAGCCGCGACCAACCGAAACATTGTCTGTCAGATTTCTATTATAAAGAGACAACTTTTATCAAGAGACAGTCTCTATTTCCCACCTCTTTTAATATCAAGTCATGCATGAATTTAATTTTTAACACACTTAAAGATGCAGCGCGTATGACAGGAGAAAAGGCTTATAGTACTCCAATGAAAATCTTAAAATGTTACAAGGAAAATGAATAAAAGTGTGTGTTGCAGCATAATTCTATTTTCAACAAAAATGAAAATGAAATTTGGAATTATAGATGACAACTGGTACACACAGTGTAGGGACAGCCGTGGGTAACGTGTTCGTCTTCTTATCTGATCATGAGGTCCGGGGTTCAAGTCCAAGCAATGCCAAGTCGGCTCTCCCTGTCTTTCGGATTAGACAGTAAAAACCGATTTCCCCATGGCACAGTACTTGTCAACACGTAAAAGAATGCGAAGAATGCTCCCTGCTTTACGGCCATGAGGGCGGAGCATTTATCGCCTTTCACCAGCACACGACGACGTCTCCATTTAAGTGAAAGATTGTTTGGGATGTTAAACAAAAACACAACTAATACTTAAGTACTCAGTGAAAGGTGTCAGTGTTACTCAGTGAAAGTGCGTTGTTGTTCGGCGGCGTCATGCTTTTGAATTTTGTTACTCATATGGAGACGTCACTGCGTGCGATAAAGGCCACTGAATCCTGTCAATGCTCAGAACTTAAGCCAAGTAAGTACAAGAAAAGCAGCATGGTTTTAAGGCTGTTGGACAGCACTGGGTCTTTTATTATCCTTGAGGCAGAATTCATTTTTCTGAGTACATTTGTATTATTAAAGTGAAGTTCACTCTTTTACTTCCATGTCAATTTGATGTACCGAATCTGTCGGCATTTATATGATTCTTTTATAGTAAATATTGTGCGAAGAACTCGAGTGATTACGAATAAAGCCGATGCACTCAAGCGGCCTCAACTTTACATCCCAATCGCCACGATAAGTGATATTGAAAACTCCATGTATGAAATAATTGTGCACTTTAAATTTCTTTTTAAATTCAATTCTTTTCATTTTTTAAAGAAAAAACACCATGTAATGAGCTTTTACATTTCCTTGAAAACGTTAGTCTGATGCCATCGATGATAATTCTCTTGCGAAATTGTTATCTTACCCCGCCACACATAGGCAAGCAAATCTTTCCCCATTATTTTTGTTTCTTTCTCTGTCCACTGAAAAGCCAGGGGTAGGATCAGCTGCTATGGACACTGCTGCCCGGTTGCAATCGCAGGAAGACTATTGTCAAATTCAGATAAAATAATTCATCAAATGATTTCCGGTTAATCTTATCTCAGTATCATGAGAGTGTACGTTTGGTAACTCTACGAGCAACGTCAAACATATTTGTTATCTCGAACACGATCTAAAATTCACTCAAATATGAAAACTATAATCGGTCTTTGGTAGTTTCATTTTATATAGCCCATTCTTTTCATCGACCAATGAATGTAGAAAATAACCGCGACAAATCAATTACAGCAGATCCTGTTTCCTGTCTTAGTATGCTGGGAATCTTTTTTAACCAAAATGCAACAGTGTCGCTGTCGTATTTCATTTCCGCTCTAATGACGTCATCCAGCTTTAGGTAATATTGGTTTACGGGGTCAAATGTAGGCCAGGCCGCTATGTTCGAACCGCCATTTGGATTTCTGTCGATTAAAAGCAAAGTTTATAACAATTCGACTGTATGACTGACAAAGCAAGCAGACATTTGCATACAGAGGTTTCTCACGCAGTAACTAAAAGTTAAAAATTCGATTTATGAGAAATTCATAGTAGTGTACGAAAAAGTTTTTACCGAGGGGGCATTCAAAATATAAAAATCAAAATCGTACAAAACTGTAGCCAAAACAAAAAGAAACAATTACACAAACAGCAACCTACAAAAGACGTGTAAAACAAAATATAGAGTAACATGAACCCCGCCAAAACCGGAGATAAATTCAGGTGCTCGGGATGGGTAGGCAACTCCTGCTCTTTTGTCACATATAAGAAAAAGGACGGGATTAGATATGTGACAGAAGGAACAAATCCCTAATCATCTGATTTAAAGATATACCATATCGATAAATCAGGCATTACAGAAAAATATTGCTAATTTACAATCCTCGACTTTTGAATTGGCTGCTAAAAAAAGACTATTGAACTAAATAAGCTAATTTCTGTTATAGCCAGCCCTTCCATTTTCTCAGCATTTGATTCTTGTAAGAGCATGCTCACCCGTATTTCGCAAACTGTGTCCAGTATGTCTGCATCGCCATCGCCAACTGGACATCACTTGGTGAAAAACCGGAACTTGTATTCGGATTGAGAAATATAAAATCCTTATCCGTGCCGTGTCTGGTTCCTCTAAGCCATGGAGGTTGTTTCATAAATGGAGCACGATGTTTTGAGCTGAACACATATTGATAAGTGCTAGCCCGTGTGTTGTTTTCAGCGTGGAAGTTTAAATTAAAAAAGGAAGCAGCAATGAAAAACAAGTCTCCGTACAGATTGACCACTTGCCTTCCTTGCTCTTCTGTATCATTGTAAACACAGTATCTATTACATATTGCTTTCTCTACTTGCTTACTACCGGAAAAGAAATCTTGCACAAGCCTGGGGAGTATGTTGGTACTTAAAACTCTTGTTGGGATTCCAGAACTGAGGTTAAAGTTCAGGAGGGACTGAGTCTTCGAGATGTACATAAGCAAGACTACCGATCCCTCTGTATCGCAGTTTCCGGTCAAAAGATCAATTGATCTGAAAAAGTCCGATGCAGCTGACGGCGGCCCGGATAATATGTTTTCTGGTGTATCCATAAATAGGTCAGAGTCCACTACAGGCGCAAACCACATTTTAAGGGAAATAGATGCATTTGTCTGGCTAGTGTAGGTTCTGTAGGCGTTTTGTAACAACGCTACGGCTTTTTCACGCATACATTTGACAAATGACGTAATATTTCTGTCTGCGGAAGCGCATGATAATCCCGAACCTATGGCCCATGTATTCTCCACAGCAGTGTTTGTTGTGGCGCCAAACGAGTTAGCTACACCACTCTGTGCAATAACTTTTTAAAAGAGGCCTTTATTTGATGGAATCAGGGAAAGCATAGTGGAACTCATTGCTCCTGCTGAACCGCCAAAAAGTGTAACAGATAAAGGATTTCCTCCGAACGACGTTATATAAGAATTAACCCACCTCAGGGCGAGAATCTGGTCCCATAATCCGTAATTACCACGGGCGTCCTTACTGCCTAATGCAAAAAAGCCGAAGATTCCTAACCTGTAATTAATTGTGACGACAATGACATCACCGTGTGCTGCAAGGTACGAACCGTCTTCTTCATTCCCAGAACCGAGGGAGAAGCCCCCTCCATGGATATATACCATGACAGACCTGTTAGCCATCGATGATAAATTATTGGGAACATAGATATTTAGAAATAGACAATCCTCCGACACTGGCGCATGAGGAGCAAATGGGAGCAAATCTTGCATGCAGATATTTTTCAGCCTGGTAGCATCGAGAGTTCCGTTCCATGATCCATACGGTAAAGGCTTGGCGAAGCGTAAGTCACCTACTGGCGGTTTTGCATATGGGATCCCTAGAAATGTGAAAACCTTATTAGTTGTCCCAGCAACTGGCTGAATTAATCCTTTCATCTGCCCCAATGCTGTTGAGATCGTTACTTCTTCTGCATTGATCTCTTTTACAGCAGCAAGTAGCAAGAATAGAGCAACAAAGTGTCTGAGATCCATTTTCTGTAAAAAAAAAAATAATAAATAAATGATGCGGTGTTCTGATTTTACTTTGTGGTGTGATATTGAATGAATGAGGTAAAGAAAATACAAATGTACATTCAAATTGGTCGTTAGTATATAAGAAAACCTTTGTTGTTGTTGCTGCTGTTGCGTTGTTGTTTAACGTCCCACTCAAGAATATTTCATTCATATGGAGACGTCACTGTGTGTCGGTGAAGGGCTACAAATTTTGTCTATGCTCGGCACTGCTGGCCGTAGAGCAGGGGGGGTTCTGTGACACGGGACCTCGGTTTTTCCTGTCTCATCCGAAGGACAGGAACGGCCAATCGCGGAGTGGCGCTTAAGCGGGTCGAACCTGCTGTCGTGAGTTTAAACTTCGGAGACAGCAAAAAGCGAAAATACGTGTCACAGTTTATATCGGCACGTTTAAGACACCCTCCCCAGCGCACTGCTCACTGACCCCATATGGTGAGCATATACCATCATTTGCCGTCACTGGTATTTGGTGTCGTTTCCGTATGAATGAAGCATTCATGAGCTCTACGTTAAGCAGCAAATAGTTATATATAATAACATGTCACGACAAAGTTTGTCATTAGTTTCAAAGACAACTTACAGTTGAAGACAAAGATTTGTTGATGTTCGTCTCAGGAATGGCTATGATCAGCAAAAGGTTGACATATATTTATATAATACTTATCCATTATCAAAATGTTAAGAAACATGTGTGAGAATCTCAGGCTGGCCGAGGTCAAATTCTATATCGGTGTCTGCACTCTTTACATTTCTGTTGGTTTTGTTTGTTTGTTTTGTTGTTGTTTAACGTCCCACTCAAGAATATTTCACTCATATGGAGACGTCACCGTGTGCCGGTGAAGGGCGACAAATTTTGTCTGTGCTCGGCACTTGTGGCCGTAGAGCAGGG
>JACSZP010049455.1:0-10884 GCA_016161895.1 Pinna nobilis | reverse complement strand
ATATTATGGAACACATTTCTAAGTCATGTATATCCTGATAAAAAAATCTTAATTTCTTTTTTAATTTTCGCATTTTATTCAGCAAAATGTAGCAGGGACACTTATTTCTACATATTTCTGGAATGACCCACCTACTCTGTTGCTCTGTCTGCATTTTTATATTTTTTCTGTGCGCTTGAGTCTTTTAAATTTTTTCTTCCTTCAAATAGTCTCTTCTAAGTTGAGAAATATTCAGTTTCAAATATTCTTGAACTACTTTTGTAAATAGAGGTTTTACAAGTTCCTCTTTTTCTTTATCAGTAGTTTCAAATGTTTTAAACAGATTGTTCCACATTCTCATCAGCTCTTTCAAATCAAGTAATTTTGAGCGGAGAAAGAGCCTAATTCCTTCCCATGAATGTTTATGTTGGCCTTGTTTTGCAGACCTCTTAGTTTGCCATCAAAACGTTGTAAAAACTCAAACGCTTCATCAGTAATATGTGTCACTCCTTTTCTCATGTTCTGTCTGCTAGTTGTTTCTGTCCAAGTTTCAATAAAAGATGAGCTTTGAGTTATACTGTTTTCTGAAATAGCGATAAGATGATTAATTAAATATGTTTCCATGGTTAAATTAGACAGAAATTCCTTCTGTTTTTGGTTGTATGCATTTGCCAAAATTCTTGTCATTTTCTGTTTTCTGATACTTGCAAGGCACCAGCCACCAATGTATGTTTTATTCCCCTCCCCCCTCAGATTCAATAAACTTCTTTCCATCACTTGTAGCACACTCTTTCTCTGCTTTTTCTTTTATTGGATCAACACGTTCTTTATTTTAAAATGTATTTTCTGATGTAGGTAGCTAGCTTGAAAGCTGCATTATAATCTTCAAGAATGGTGTGAGGAAAAGCTTCTCCTGTATCAATGATTTGTTCTCCTCGAACATGGCACTGTCGTGGAATTTTTTGAAGAAAACATTATGTGTTTGTTGCTGACAGTTTCAGCAGCTACAATAGACTCACCCACTGCTTTGTTCAGTTTGTCCCAGATGTAAGTGACAAAATATTGGACACAGGTTTGGTCATTGATAAAAAAAGTCTACAATCTGATTTTCTTTCATTTGAGCTTTGGTTTCAGGATTTGCATGTTTGATAGTCAAAACAATTTCTTCAGTGTTCAAATGAACTGGGAGCGTTGCTGTATGTTCACCTTCTAGGTTCAAGGAGGCTGTGATACCTTGTTGTTCCAAAGATTCAGTCATTTCTATCATCAGCTGATCATGCTTCTCCTCACTTTCTACAACAGTTACTGGGGATATTTCACTTTGCATTTCTGTAAAAACCGAATTTCTACAGCATGAAAAGTCCTTTTTCACAAGTAGCTGGAATTTCTTTACTGAAAAAAAGAAGTGATGCTGTCTGGAGGCCTCTGAACGGGTTCCTTTTGTAAATTTCAAAATCCTAAGTCCCGTTTTGTTGACAGGTCTACTCACTGCAACTACAAGTTGACCGTACTCAAACATGCCCTTACAGTCAATTTCCAAATGGTCCAAAGTCATACCCTGACACTTGTGAACTGTGACGGTAAAGAAGAGCTGTAATGGTAGTTGAGAGCGACTACCCACATCATAAATTTTCAGCTGTGAGTCATACCTTGTGAATGTGAAAGGTTTTATATCTACTTCTCCTACACCTGGAACATTAACTTTCACATAGTAATCATGCATCAGTACTACATGTACATTTCCTTGCAGGCCATTCACTAACGTATCGTTTAAATTTGCCGTCAAAATGACTGGGGCTCCAACTTTTAGGTGAAGTTCATTTTCGCTTCTTATTCCTGTCATCTACAATTACAACATTAAAGATAATTTTGATTTTATATCACAAACATTTGTATACAACAAATACATGTAAACATTGGCAATATTCCTTTAGGGAGGCCTCCGTGGAGGAGTGGTTAGCGTGTTCGACTGCAAATTGAAGATCTGGGTTTGAGCCGCGTCAGCGCCACCCTGCGGTTGGCGGTCCCTGTCCTTCGGATGAGACAATAAAAACCGAGGTCCCGTGTCACACTAGGTGTTGACATGTTTAAGAACCCTCCCTGCTCTACGGCCAGCAAGGCCGAGCACAGGCACAATTTGTAGCCCTTCACCGGCACACGGTGATGTCTCAATATGAGTGAAATATTCTTGAGTGGGACGTTAAACAACAATACCAATACCATAGTCCTTTAGGCCAGACTTGAAAATATTAATGTTTCCCCAAATGTGACCCATTCATCTGAGCACTAGGTAGGTGGGTAGGTAAAAAAGTTCTTACCATGTACACTTTGACAGACAATAATATGAAAATGATTCAGTGATCTTTATTATACCATGATACATAATATAGCTGAATAATTTCTGTCCTGTTGTTCCTTGACTGTACGCAACAGTATAGGATTAAGTTTTCTCTCTCTTATCAATACTTTCACAAATACAAGTGAGACATAACAAATATCTTTTGTGTTGTAGGTTTGCCAGAAATTTAGAATTAGCTGAAGATGGAGAACTCATCAAGATGTCATGTTTGATAAGTACAATACTTTTGTCAGAGAGCATTTCGAAAGTTCAAAGTATTGTGTGGAGAACCGTTTACTTGCAAGATTAGTTAAACACTTGTATCCAAATGCAGTCAATATAAGACGCCGTAAATTAGATGATGACCCGATAAGCAGACCACGACACATATACAACTTTATCTAACTTTATTTACTCTATTATGTATGAAATACAGAAACAAATTTGTCTATCACTTTTGTTCTCGTTCAACACCAGCCGGGACTTACAGTACCACCATAATTTGCCGGATTTGACGCTGGATCCGGTGGAGGGTTTTGAGCCGGCACCAATGTCTGCCTGTAGTAGGCGAGTCTTTGCTTCATCATCTCAACAAGATCGACGTGCTGGTCAGCAACGTCAAAGTGCTCTGTAGGATCATCTAAAAATAGAACAAATAGGCTTTACTATACAATTTTATCAATGTTATATTGAAGAAGTACCAAAGAGGATAGTCGAAAACCCAAGTCCTAAAAATAAGACAATTTTAAAATTATATGATCTCAACGTGGAAATCAAATGCAATTCGCTAACTGGATGGGATTAAGTGTCCGGAAGGAGCCAGCGCCTTGTCGGCACGCCACACCCACTGCAAATGTTCAACGAAAACCTCATAATACATTTAAGGCATTGGGTCATTATTTTCGGTCTGTCAATAGTTGATTGGCAGATTAGAACAAACATTAACACAGTAATTATTCTGAAACCAAAGGAACACAATTGATTTCTGCAAGCAAGTAGGAAATGTTAAGTCTTCCTTGGCACCAGATCTCACATCCTTTTCTAGGATTTTCTTTTGGTCATATGTAGATTTTCTTGTTGTGTTGTTTTTTTACATCGTACTCAAAAATCTTTTACCTCTACGGATACATCACCGCTAACCGACGAACGACAACAAATTTGACCAAGACTATGTTTCGTACTTTCTACTGCTGAGTAATGTGTATTATTGACCTGTCTGAGGGCACAATATACCAGCAAAATGACATGATGTCCATGGTCCGAAATCACCAGAAAAACTCAAGCTCAAACTCTACTCACCTGAACTGTTTTTCCACAACTTTGAACTAGATACAAGTAAACTAAGAGTTAAATGCATTCCACTGTACATTTTAACATCATTCTATCAAATATCAATAACAGTTTGTGTTTCTCCTTGTTATTTGATTAATCAGATCTAAAAAGCAAATTGGGCATATACTCAAATCTTGAATGTCATTTTCAATAATGCTGACTGCTGATAATTGATTATCACAGATTATAACTAATATTTGAATAGTGTGCTGTCAATACACATACGCTAAAATGTATTGAGCGTTTAATTTACTTGTATTTAGTTCACAATTGAGGAGAATTAGTTGAACCGGTGCTTTCGAGCCTATATTGTCTTTTTTCTGACCTATTGGTGGAGTGTCATGGTACTTACTCTTGATATCAAACAACATATAGTTGTCCGTTTTGGTTCTTTTCTTTAGAACGTCCCCAATATCATGTTTGACTATGTCAGCTGATTCATTCGTCCTTCCAGTATATGTTGGGATAGAGTACCAATCGTTCATGCCACCTGGAACTCCCTGAATCAGTTTGTAGTCACCCATTCTATAAAACAAAATACATGTCATAAACAATTTTGGGCAGGGTACCAGTCGTTCCTCCTACCCAGAACGCTATCACCCATTCTAGTGTGCTTTATGTTTAAAGGTCAATTCCAACGAAATTTTTCAAAATAGCGATACCTATCTAAACTTGATACATGTATCTATGATACAAATATCACATGTGATTGATATTTTTAATCAAATAATGCCTCTGGTCGCTTACAGTGATGATTTAGATAATTATTTTTAGCATTCAGAGCCATGGCAGCTATGACTTCTTCCCCTTGTATGTGACATCATTTGAGACACTCGTCAAAATAGCCTAGCAGAAGCAGTAGTATTGTTGTATAGAACCGAATTTTATCTGAATTCAGAAAGGATTCAGCGAGCGAGGTGCGATTGTTAGGTTACTTTGAGAAAGATCATTTTATAGTTTTCTAACGTTTTGGTGTACTAGGGAAATTTTATATAAACATTCACTAAAGCGGTCACATGTATGAATTTACGATATAGGACCTTTCAATATATTAAGTTTACGGTGTAGACTTTATCACTTGAACTTTCATGTTTCACTCGTCAAAAATTTACAACCCTCCATTACGTGCAGATATTATCGATTAGCCTCCTCCGATATCGCAGTATACTTATTCAGTCGTGTAATCTTATTGTTTATCAAATGTGGTCGCGCGGAAAATATCTAGGCCTTACAGTTTCCCTTGCTTCATTTACCAGTTGTTCTTAACCGCATAGCCCGACGTGGTATCGGTTTTTCCCCAGCTTAATCGAGACAGTTTGTGATATGAACTTTTTGTGTTAACGAATATGGTTTTCTTGATTAGGCCCTAAGTTATTTTCAAAGAGCGAGAACATCGCCTAGCCGTCAGACGGACTTCTGTATCGTCCAGTAGCCCTAGCTTGAATGTACCATTTCGTATTCAGCATACGATGATGTGTAACTATTTAGCAACTGCCATGACACTGACATTTGGAAGGATCGTACATAATGGGCACGGATCTTACATTCATATCGAGCACAATCTCCGGTATTACGTATAGTCTTTACTATAGATCGCCATTGTTTATACTCGAGTGTCTCAAATGACGTCACAAACAGGGGAAGAAAGTCATTCAGGTACATTTATTTTGCGCATATCCAGGTGTTAATTAAGGAATGAAGTTAATGTGTACCTATGTTATACGATATAACATAACTTGGGGCAGTTTACGCTTTACAAATCCGCTAAACGGTTTATAAAAAGCGTAAACTCCCCCAAGTTTTGTTATATCGTATAACATAGGTACAAATTCACTTCATTCCTTATAATTTAATTAAGTTATGCAATATTTAAATCATAAATAAGCTGATTCCTTTTATTTTCAACATAATTTTTTTTAATTACCCGCGGAATGATATACCTACATAGCAACACCTATTTTGAGCCTTATGCTGTGATGATGATGCACCTAGATCTACATCAATAGTGTTGAAAATTCTGGGTCTGTTTCAAATATTTCTTGCAGTGTCTGATCCTAGTACACTCAGCTGCATCATAATGAGATCAAATTTGTCAATTTTCCTTTATTTATTACACGTTGCTGATGTCATACACATGGAGACTCTGATGTACATTTACTGAAAATTGCTACATTGGTGCAAATTGTTCATATGTTTACATGAGCCAGATGTTTACACAATATCCCTACATTGTAGGTAGATTTTAGTTTAAAGTGATTATTTAATCTCATTGAACACTAAATACTTGTACTATAGACTCTATATTTGAATGATTTTCCGTAAAAAAGTAGTTCCAGCCTGGTTGTCAAGGGGACGTGTCCTTGAAAGCAAGTTATGTTATAAAATATAACGAATGTTGCTTCAGCAGTATTGTCCAATCAAAACACAGGATTCATCATTGATTAAATTATTTACAAATAAACAATTTGTGACATGAAGAAAAAAAGTATTGATATTGAACCTTTGAATAATTCTCTATCATACGTTATTGATTCTTTAGGCCCTAAACATTTATTAAAGAGAGTACTTTTTTTCTTAAACAGGTAGATTTAATATTGTATATGACATTAAATAGAAATCGGGTACCTGAATATATCTTGTTATTCTAATTTATATCTATAATTTGAGGCTATTGGCTTAACTAAGCAAGACAATAATTAGATATTTTCATTAAAGCTGGGGTCCCGTAGCTCAGAAATTACAGTAAAAATGTTCGTGCAAATTAATTTTTGCGAATCATCCGTCTTGTAAATATTCACGAAACGATATTTTCGCGATTATGTGTGTAAAGGTAATAGTTCTATGTTGTATGGTGCATGTATATTTCAGGATTTATTATTAAGCGATATATTTAATCTCGCGGGTAGGTGTTTTCGCGTAATTGGGCGATATTAAAGTAATTGCGAATAAAACTAGATTTACATTAAACAATTCTTAGATTACTTTGGAATAAAAACATATATGTTAATATCTATATGCACAGGCATAATTCATTTTGCTTATAATTTAGATTCATTAGCTGTAACAAGAAGGTCAGAGCAACCTTTATTTGCGAGTGAGGAGCTCACCATAACCATCACAGACATAGAGATAATTTTTCAACAGATATGTAGATTCACTCAAGATTTGAAATGAGTTAAGTTCCATTGGAGTGACTGGATCAAATGCCTTAATATGGTTACCTTATCGCTGCATTTCCTTTTAGTTCATCAATGTTATAAATGAATTCTGTTCTCGGCGATGTTGCATTTTTGTTCAATGTCTGCCAGACGTCCACGCCATCAATGCCTTTCACTGAAATATGATATAAGCTAAAAAATGTGTGTAACGTCTCCATATAAGTGAATTATAATTACATAGGACCTTAAGGAGTAATAAAACCAACCAACTAATAACATTTGTGACAGAAAACTGAAATTTTGTACAAAAAAAGTCTAATATTTCAAAACGAAACTTTTTATTCGATTAGATTTATTCAAAAGACAGATGTGAGTTTGAAAGAAAAACATGAGTTTTCAGATGATTTTAAAAAAAATCTATCAACAGAAATTGATATAAATACATGCACTTCATGAAACATGATAATCCTACATAGCTCAATATGTTCATACATGTATTTGTGTTTTGTCGAACAAAACCTTATTCTTGATTTCCTTCGAAACTATTGTGACATTAAAAGATATGTCGTGTTGATTTTCATGTTCATTATAACTAACCTAAAATATAAATATTTGAAATAATAGCTACCGGTATTACATAGCATAGAGATATCATCAAAATGTCATCGTAGTATCATTTACATGTATGCTAAGACACCTTACAGACCAGAAGCAACATTGCAGCTTGTTTTGTTTCCTTGCCTTCTACCACTCAAAAAACATGAAGATAAAATTTGCTAGAAATGTCATTTATTATAAAATGACGAATACTTTGAACAATGCAAAATGGCTGGGAAATTTACAACACAGTGGAAAAAGACAGGAATAATATAATAACGTACATGTACCAGGGGAAAAATGGTGTTTCCCAGCCAAAAGGATAACAGACATATAACCAATAATCATATGCAAGTGATAAAAGGCTTAAAAGAAACAAAAAGTGGTGTATGAAATCAGCCACAAACCCTTCAGTAGGGGGTGAGCGCCACTCAAAACATTTATACGTAGGACTCTACTGTATTTTTATACGACGTATTATATTTTTGCGTTGTCCGTCCGTCCAAGGTAATAGTTTTCTGGACATTTTTTCGCTATGGATAAAGACCAGATGATGGTATTTGGACACTAGCCTCCTCTCATAGAGTTCCAGTTCCAGTTCGCACTTAAGCGGATTCGGGTCACCGTGACCTACTTCACAAGTAAAACTGGGTGAAACAATTTTCCGGACTTTTTTCACAACGGACGGAGATTAGATGATGATATTTATACACTTGCTTTCTCTCAGTAGTTTCTAGTTCCAGTTCGCACTTCAGCGGGTTCGGGTCACCGTGACCTACTTTACGGTTAAGACAAGATGAAACCGTTTTCCGGACTTTTTTCGCCATGGATGCAGATCAGATGATATTTGGACACTAGATTTCGCTCATGGAGTTCTAGTTTCAATTAGCACTTCAGCGGGTTCGGGTCACCATGACCTACTTGACAGGTAAGAGTAGGTCAAAGAGGTTTATTTCACCTTTTTTTGGCTGCCTCATTTAAAAAAAACCATGACAGGGGTAATAAACAAACGTTTAAGATTGCTCTTGTTTTAATAAAAGTAATGATTTGGCGATTAAGTCTTTACTAGTATATATAATGTATAATACTATTTAATTATTGATTTTAGACTCAAAGAATCTGAAAATAATCCGTTGGATAAAGGTAATGGTCATCATTATTCATATTTCATTAACTAGTGTATGTCTGCCACGAGAGAGAGAGAGAGAGAGGGAGAGAGGACAATCAGACATTATATGAATGGCTATACATCCAGAAAGTACAAAATTCTAAAAAAGAAACAAGTCATTATATATTCATTTTATTTGATTGAATTGGTCTTGAGATTGATTTTTTCAATGTCTTCAAATTTTACGTTTTGAATTTTTGGCATATTTAACGCTATCGCGAAATATCATAGGAATAAGAGAAACACAGGAAATACCCGTTAATCATTATACAAACATAATGAGATTTAATATTCAACAGTCTACATACCTGAATCACCGCCTGCCACAGATAATAGGGTCGGGAACCAGTCCACAGCATGCATCAATCTACAACGGAACAAAACGTTATTATTCATTCCCTTTGTGCATAGAGAGCTATTGGCAGTTTTTGTATTTTCAATTTTGTATTTTTCAGTCACGTAGACGATATCACGTAATAAATTACCCTGTATTTACGTAGCCGGTTTTGTTCAACAATGTTTCACTGTAAACAAAAGCTGCCCCTCTTGTACCACCTTCCCATAAAGTCGCCTTAGATCCTCTTAAAGGCATATTGTTCCCGCCATACTTTGGCTGACCTCCATTCTGAAAGAAGCGATAATATGACATTCAGACAATAAATTAATTTTGTATAATACAAATGTAGATGCTTGTTTTCTAGGTATGTTGGTCTAAAATAATTTAAATGTATCCATTTATACATATCAGATATTTTGTAATAAGGATTTATAAAATATTTGTACGTTGAAAGGCCATCTGGAAAAATAATTAATCATGATGATAAAATGTCTTATGTCAATTTTTTCCAGAGACAGAGTGATGATGGAAATTCCAGTCTCTGGGAGACGTTAAATATTTAGATTCTGTAACTACCGTAGATCCAGAAAATTATCGCGGAACCTTATTTTCGCGAATAGGTTGATATGTATTTATTCGCGACACTATAGTTTCGCGCCCGTGTATGTTGAGTTTAGTAGTTTATGTTGTTTGGTACATGTTAATTTAAGGTTAGCGTATTTAGCGATAACTATATTTTTACGAGATGGTTTTCTCGCATAGTTACATGGAATTGGAATTCTCGCGAATAAAAATTAAATTTACAGTAATCTGCACGTATTCTATGAGGTAGCATATATGAACATTGTCAGCCATATGGGTCACGGTCAAGGTGAAAGAGCGAATTAAATTCTTGAGTGGGACGTTGAATAAGAAAACAAATCAACCAACATTATCAATATTAAAACTTTTGTTGATGATGATGATGATAACGACAAAGACGACGATAATGACAGCGGTAGTTGACATAATTTTTCTATTTCTAGTTGTTCAAAGTATAATGATTTTTATTACATCTGTTGTGAAGACTATCAACGTATTATTCATAAATCCGTGTATTTCAAGAGCATTTGTTATGTTCCCAACAGCTTCATCTAAAGCGCTGACCATACCTACAAATCAAGAGATGAAATTAAGACCAGTATTTAGTATGTTGTGCACAAAGACTAAGGGACTTGAAAAATCACTCATCGGAATTATCATTATGCGTTTCCAGTTGGTGAAGCGCAAACCCTCGGACTTTTTTCACAAATTATCCGCTGCTAAATTGCATAAGCGGGATAAATCTAGTAAGACACAGTTTGTATTGTTTTCGGGTTTTGAATCTGCCGTTTTTTTTTCAAATTTTGATCGGTCCTCTTGATAAGGGGGGTACAATTTTGATATAGTTTCGAAATTCTGCTAATTAAATTAAAAAGAGAATAGATGAAGTAATATTATCGTTTGCTACATTCGCATTTTGATTAATAAATACATCGATGCTTATGTGACAAAATTTCAAGTGGGTTTTCTGACTTTTTGTCTTTATCGCAAAAAGTTACGCGCGAATCTTAGTATGTGCTCGTCGGCACAGTCAATATAATTGTTCATGTATGACAAAAAATGGAAATAAATCTAAACTCGACTTCTTCTTCGCTATTTCCCTTTCTACAGAGAAAAATTATTTGGTCAAAAAGACATATAGTCTACTTCTACTGTCTAAAAATAATGGTAGTACCGGTAATCTCAGTTGGCATGATTATTGTCCGGAAATTCTCCTTGAAATCCAAAAATAAATAACAGTTATAGCACTTAATCCATCTGGGGCCTCCTTGGCCGAGTGGTTAGCGAGCGAGTTCGACTGCGAATCGAAAGATCCGAGCTCGAGCCGCGTAGCGCCAATCCGCGGTTGACCGTCCCTTTCTTTCGGATGAGACAGTAAAAACCGAGGTCCCGT
>JACSZP010049436.1:0-10652 GCA_016161895.1 Pinna nobilis | reverse complement strand
GAAAACGGGAGAAACAGCCTCCCGTCGGGAGGATCACATGTATGCAGTATACAACAGGATGATATGTGTGATAGCATATGAATGCATCACAAAGTGATAAAAATCTACAGAATTATTTTTTCATATTTACTGTTAGATGTTGAATCATTTTATCCAGTTTCTATTATTACCTGATCTCGATAAAACCATTTATTTTATGCTGCATACATGTAATGATAAAATCTTTTAAAACAAAATTAATGAATGATAATTTGATATAAATAAAATATGTTTCTAGAGTACTCACTTTAACAGAGTACTCGGGCTTCTAGAAATATAAAAGTCTAAAGAAAAAAAAAAACTAACTTTGGATAGCCAGTTACAGTAATACTTGATACAACCAAAGATTATACATGTATGTGTAAATTTAGTTATAGTATCCCCTGCTTAGGATTATTAAAATGAAATAGGCCTAGGCCCTACTTCATATGTAATTTTGTTAAATTTTCGGCCTACAGTTTATCTACCGGTAATTTGGTAGATTTATAGGTAATTTACTAATTAATAAGATAGCTTCCATTTCTTTCAGGTATTGAAGTCAGCAGCAGTCATATACATGATATTGCCTATGTATCATACTGTACAAATGTATATATAGGGTTATTTTCTCCTTCATGTACATGCAAAAAGTTTTGCCCCATTTTAATTTTAGCCAGTCCAGACATAATTCTCTGATTTAATTTTGTACAGTTTTTAATTTGCCCACTGATGACCAGTGTGAAAGGGGCGAAAATAAAACAGGGACAAAAATTTCCCTGCATACAGTATGTCCAGTAAAAAAAATTTTTAAGCCTCTGGCAGATCTGTACAGTACAACAGTATCAGAACTATAGCCCATTGTGACATGTCAAAATCTAAGTTTTTGAATCACTTTTGTGAAAGGAAAATAAACTTTGATTTGGGCAAGTAAATTTTAGTAACCATCTACTCTTTGTTTCTGGTCTTTGCATTGATATTTGAAGTCTAGCCTTGTTGTAATATTGATGATATGGTTATTCAATGCTGATTTTAATGTATTTACAGTGACGTGTCATATTTGTGAGTATGAAAATGAATGCAGTTTCCTCCTTTATTTCTGCACATGTCCAGCAATAATTAAGCACTAATAATATAGAATCGATCTTAGTATAGATATGGTGGAACCTGCTGATGAGACTACTGGTACTGCTCAGAAACCATCTGTCGATGAGAGACCACAGATAGGTAACAAGGATCTAGGGGGGGGGCGTATATACAAACATTGGTTCATAGAAGAAACCTCTCATGACAAATTGTTTGTCTCCAAAATTGCCATTTTCTGGCTGAAGGAGTGATCTCTCTAAGCCAGTTCCACTGTAGGTATGATAATATGTACATGTACTCCATGTATGTAATCTAACCAAACTGTCATTGATGTGGATTTCTGTATTTGTCACTCAATTATTCTAAACAATGTTCTGCTGATGGGTATAGAACATTATCTTTTTTGTGCATATAAATTGATCATATGGATTGTAGTTTAAGTTTAAAGAATATTTTATTCGAAAGAAAAATTGAAAAGATTCAGACAACAGGCAAAGCCTATTTTATTTAGGCCTAAGTCCTCTCCTGAAATTTTGATTGTATGTTGCCCTTTCAGTTTCACAATTACTGGCCTTCACTATCCTCTTGCACCTTTTTGAATTTATTTATCTATTGTGATATAATGTTCTGTTACATGTTACAATCTATTACATGTTCTATATGTACCTACATTATCTCTGCGGTGATTTTGACAATGATAAAACATTATATTTTTATCTTTTGTTAATGATATACCTGTACAGGTAGTACAAATGCACCTTGTGATCTGATGCTCTTTGTCAGCACTCATCTCTACATCAGGTTATCTATTCCCCTTTCCCAGAAAAGTGTTGAACATTCTCTTCCTTGTTCATCACAAGCTAACATCACTCTCAGGACTAGACCACACATACACTAGCATAATTTATGGATATAACAGCACAATAAGTGATGTCTTACAATTACAGTGTTAAACTGGTAAGCACCTGTACCAATTTGTAGAAGTGTTGTAATGCAATGCAAGTCGCATACTAAAATCAGGGAGCATAAGTTAAATCTTTTTAAAAAGGGGATCCCGAGGAATAGACAGAACATTACTGAATAATGACTTAATTTCTGTCATAGAATCATACAACACAATACTGGTAAGTGATGTCTTACAGAGTTAAATTTGGCAAGCACTTGCACCAATTTGTAGAAGGGTTGTCATGCAATCCTAGCGGCACACTACAGAACAAGGGAGATAACTCTTCGAAGCCACGTTTATACATGTACAATGTACATGTAGAGAGGATATTACAAAATAATAATCAGATTTCTATCGTAAAAGTTTACAGTAGCAGTTCTGGTACCTAACCTGTCTCACAATGTACATGTACATTGTACAATGTATTTGATACAATGAAGAATGGTAGTTGCAATAATAAGGGGATTATACTACTTATTTTGATAGTGAAATGAACATCATAAACCCCCACCCCCCTCTCTGTCTCTCTCTTTCTCTTCTTTTTTGTTGTTTCACTAAACCGTGTTTTAATGGCTTGGAATTCTGCAGAGTAATAAGAAATATTTTGTGGTGACATGATAAACTACAGGAATTTGGGATATGCAAAAATAACTTGGGGGAAAAAGTAATCCCATTTTTGACATGTATCATAGGGCCTACTAGTACATGTACATCTGAGTACAATATACATTTGTAGACAATTTAATTCAACACACTTTGAGTGACATAGTTATGAGAGTTCCTGTATACTGGTTAACCCCTCCTGTAAGGAATTATTGAATTTTTTGGGATTTATAACATATTTCTATTTATATCAAATCCATCAATGACAGTCTGGCATTCTTACCACAATATGATATTTTCCCTACACCTTTTTATTTTAAGGTTTGAAAGTTGAAGCATGTGAACTTTCCTGGTTGCTTTTTTTTTTAACATGTACACAATTTTTGTGAGTTGTGACATACTTTCTTGCAAATATGAAAAGAATTTCTTCTGAACAACAAAATAATTCTGCTGAGTCTGAATACAATGTATGTGCTTCTTGGTAGAAGCGGGTAAGTGACTGTCCAAAGGAAAGTACAAATATGGTCACATATGACAGGTGATCTCAGGTGTTTTGTATATAGGAAATAACTATTTTGGGAAGCATACATGTACATTTAAGTCACATAAGACATTAATTTAGTGGGTCACTAAGACAGGTTAGACTGTACATGTACCTGTAGCTGTATATAGCAATGATTCAATCATGAGATAGAATTGATAATGGATTGATTATTTTCTTTCATAGAAATAATCAATTAATTTGTCTGTCAATTAGTAATTGGCCATGGGGATCACCACGGGGGGTGATGGGGCCACATCAATGGGGAAACATTTGTCAATGTACAATGTACATGTACTTGCATGTTGTCGTTGTATTGTTGTTTAACATCCTGCTCAAGACTATGTCACTCTTATGGAGACATCACCGTGTGCCGGAGAAGGGCCACAAATTTTGCCTATGCTCGGCACTTTTGGCTGTAGAGCAGGGAGGGTTCTTTAACGCACCAACACCTACTGTGACACGGGAAATCGGTTTTTACAGTCTCATCTGAAAGACAGGGACGGCCAACATACTTGCATGTTCCGGTATTCCAGCTATTTACACACATAATGTGACATAATTACTGAAGGTCATAGACATATCTGACAATTGCTGAGCTCTTAAATGATTTTTACCGTGCATACATACATGTGCATTCTGCATTCTCTTTGAATAAATTACCTCTATGCCATTATTGCATTGTCAAATATATGCAGATATGCCACTACCAAGTAATAAGGAAGGAAGTAGTTGAAAATACAGTGCTGTACATTACTACTTACATGTACATGTATATACAAAAGAAACATCATGATACTGAAGTACAAGGTTAGAAAGATTTTCCCTGTAGAGGGGGTTATATCAAAGTATGAAATTGAACATGAGAGTCTAAATAGAACTGGGTTGGTACCCTCTTTTGAGAAAAATCTTAGAATGAGAAACTGAATATACATCTGAGTGATCTAGAAGGATGTGTGAAGAAGTGTTGTTGTTTTTTAATCCCGACTCCTACGCCTATGCATGTGTACAATGTACAACATTGACAAGTACCTGATACCCATAGATTTACATTCTTTGCATGGCAGGAAATTGGCAAGAAATTCTTATTAGCCAAACGGGTTAATACTTCAAAAACTCAGTTAGCCCGTACCAAGCTCAAGGATCCCATATATTTTATGAACATTTTGCTAAGTTAAAAATTAATTGGTATTTGAGTTTACATTTACATGTATGCTGAATATCTTAAGAAAATGTCATTCTTAACAAACTATAATCAGAAAGCCGATAGTGCAAAACAAGATGTACATATCAACTCTGGAAAATTCAGTTCGCCACATGGGCAAATTTGATGGAAAAATTGTTAGCCCGGTAGCATTTTTATTAGCCATTGGCAAACGGGCGATAGTTAATTTCCAGCCCTGCTTTGTAGCCCATTATGAAAAATTTTTCTTGGCAAAAGAACTTTTTTCCCCAATGACATTCAGCAAATACTGAAACAGTGTTCTGTAACTATAGAATTGGCAGTGAATTATCAACCCAGAGACTGAAATGTCAAATACATCTGTTTTGTTTATTACATAATCAAAAGGCCTTTGAAAGCATACATTTTCATTGAAATTTGCCACTCTCCACTCTCTAAGTCGTGGCAATATAATTGTTGGATCAGTGAGGACATTTTTAGAAGAAGGATTTAATTTTCAACTGAGTTTGTTATATGGTATGCCATCACAATAATTATGTAAATCATGGAGGTCAATGTCCTTTCTGCTTAATAATTAAAATCGGCAGCACAATGATAGATCACTCTGTGGGAACATGACCATCAGAAGAGATATCACACCTAGAAATTAGTTCACACTCTCACAATGACTTTGCTTTGATTGCTTTTATGTTTTTAAATTATAACCAGATAGCACCATGGTTGCCTCCTATATTTAGGTCCCCTCCTCTGCTTCCCCTGTACTTTATATTACCCAGTGAATGCATGTTTTGTGTTTATAAAGTACATGTACATGTATGTATATGAATGTTTTTCATACTTATTTTGTGTTCCTTCATTTTGTTACATGTTGCCAGCTTTATATCAGAGAGTTTACTGTTTATGTTTGATATGCTTTTAGCAGAGTTATTGCACCTGGATAGCTTTCTTGAATTTCTTAATGCATAAATACACTTATCTGCTCTTTGATGATTAGCCGGAAACATTGCTCAGGTCAGTATTTTCAAGGTTATGTATCCTCTTGCACTTTGAGGTAAGGATATAGTAGTTAATGTCCATCATTGGTTAGGTATTGAGTATGTCATTACTTTGTTATGAAATTATATGCCAACCTGTGAGAAATCCTCTGATGAATACAATTGGATTTTTGGGGTTTTTTTTTTTTGGCTACATGCAGCCATGAACCACAATAGCTGTTTATTACTTAATCAGATATCACCAAAAGTAGCATAAGACTTGGATACTTAGTAATTCCAGTGGGCCCCTTTGTAATACATTGACCAATGGGAATGCAAGGTTTTTTTCTGTCATAGTTATAGCTGATATTGGGCTATGTTCCCAATGGCAAATCATATCCTTTTCCCTCAATTTTCAACCCAAATTCTCAATCATGAAGGTGGAAGTCAAATTTAGCAGATGTGTTGCCAAACAGGAAGAATTTAGATTGCTGTTAGAATACTTAAATTGATAATACAGTAGAGTTGGTCTACAAAGAATCGGCTTAAAGCAAATTCAGTGCTATAATGAAGAGGAATGAAATCCCCCAAAAGAATTGCTATTTATCTAGTTTATGTAGTAAATTCTGATGCATAAAATGAAGGATGCCTATGAAGAAGTCAAAAGAAAGTCCCCTTTGACCTTGTTATAGACCAACTCCACTGTATGGTATTGTAATTTTAATACTAAACAAACAAAATAAGTGGTAAATAGGGATCTATTTCGATATTTACAGGCCGCCTAGATTTCTTAAGAACATGCAAAAGCTCTTAATTTTTGTCAAAATGCAGCAAAATTCCCAATTCAAGTGCCATGGGCCATGTTCTCAAAAGAATGAGAAAAAAACCTGCAGTGGAACCTTACTATTAAGACCATCCAAATTATTGACTAAAATCTGTTTCCTAAGTGAGGCTGAAATAGCCTGAAATAATCATAGGCAGAATGCATTTTGATGAGTTTTTATTTTTAGAGTTGGTCTTCTGTGTTTCTCTTTAAGTAAGGTTCCACTGTACTTTCTATTTTTTTTTTAATTTTTCAAATGTCCTCTATGACTTTATAAATTTAAAAGTTGAAATAAATTATCCTTTGGCTTACTGCAAACGTGGTTTATTTATACATTTCTAATTATGGTTTCATCTCTATTACCTGTGATAAACACCTGGGTACAGATTCGCAAGTTGTTAATATTTGAATAATACAGGGTGATCCATAAATTCTGTGACCATTTCCTATCTCAATTAATTTTTTATCCTTAGAGTTACGATGATAAGGATATATCGTTTTGATCCTGTATGTCTTAAGTTTTAGATAATAAGGTAATTAATGGAAAATTATGACGCTTTTTCAGAGCAGAAAGCTGCATGGATAGTCCACTTGTATTTTGAGAGTCATTCACCCTCGACTGTTTTATGAACTATGCAGAAAAAAATATTCATCAGATACTAGATTATTCACACAGCAACATACAGGATTTTAAAATGTAGTCAGGAAAGGAGTGTGCAAAGTCAGGGTGAATAAAAACACGATGAATAATTAAAAAAGAAAAATACTCAATGTTGTATTTGCCTTCATAAAACGTCAAATTGAGCATATTGTGATATTTTTCAAGGTTTTCTATCAGGTCGATAGCATCTTTAACTTTGCACATGCAGTTCATTTTATACCTATTTTAAAATTTGTTAATTTGTTCTTCAAACTAGTTCATGTCATTTCATTTAGTTACATACTTCAGAAGTTCTATTGTTATTTTAAATGATCACATAATTTTTGGATCACCCTGTATTAATGTTTAAATTTAAAGTTCAAATATAAAAACCTCTAGATGTACTAGTAAATATTATTACATGTACATGTACGTGCGGAATAGGTAGAAGCTTAAAAGTCAATTTTAAAAGATATATCAAAAATGTCATGAAGGAGATAATCAGATATAACTAATTTAACAATATGAATATTAATATTCTAAAGCCACTCACCTGTTTACATGCTTGAGAGAGACATGTCAATCATATATAATATCATAATATAACATAATCAAAGGTGCATCCTTCACACTATGGTCCTGTTGTTTGGATCAATCAAGATCAGGCTTTTAACTTATTTTTGTTCAAATTTTGATATTATTAAAAAGTCATGAAATCCCATTTTCTATGATTGAATCAGTTTGAGTCCTGACGGGAAGTTTAATACCTTTGATTTACCTTATCACTCATGTGAAATGGAACATGGAAACTCAGTGAGGTTTCTTATACTGTATTTTTTATTGCAAAGATAATAATTTAAGATATTATTCTTTTTAACACCTTTGATATTGATTAACACTGTACTACTGCAGTACCACTGATCTACTTCAGACTTCTTTTCCAAAGGTACATTGTAACAACTACAGTCTAACCTGCCTTAGCAAACCACTGATTTAAGGGATAACATGGCTCATGTGACCTTAATTTAGGGCTCCAAAAATGGCTTTTTCCTATATAATCAACTGAATTTAGAGACCACCTGTCATATGTGACCAATTTTGCTTCTTCCCTTTGACGGTCTCTCAAAAAGATGACACTGTAATGATAATGATAAGACAGACATTCACTTGTGACTTTTTCTCATCGCCAGGGCGGGAAACTACTAGTCCATGATGTGGGCTGTAGTGAGACAGATAAGGTTGTTATTAACTTATGACTTTTTCTAACTCTCAGGAAAGAGCTACATGTAGGTCTATAATGCAGGCTGTAATGAGAAAGCGGAGAGAGATAAGGTTGTTTGTCACTTATGATTTTTTCTCATTCTGAGGAAAGAATTTTGCCATTTACAGACTGTAGTTAGGCAGCGGAGAGAGGTAAGGTTATTATTACTTATGACTTTTTTCTCATTCTCAGGAAAAAGCCTAGAAGTGTACAGACTGTAGGTAGAGAGGGGAGAGAGATCAGGTTGTTTTTCACTTATTCCTTTTTTCTCATTCTAAGGAAACAACTCGGCCATGATGCAGACTGCAGTGAGAGTGGAGAAGATGATGTGGATTCCCAGTGTAACTCAATTGATGATCAGTTTACTCCTATGTACAGCATTACACCTCCTGCCAGTGCCAGGGGATTAAAACTGGAGAAGAAAAAACAGCAATCACATGTCCAGAAGTCAACTTACAAACAGTATGTGGAAACACGCAAGATTAAGAAAGGTCATCCTAGAGGGCCCATTAGTGTCATCAAGGAAAGGTACGCAGATGATCCTGTCTTTTGTAAACTCAGTGGTGTTGATTCTGACGATAATTTAGAGAGACATTTTGTGGCAGGAGATGACAAAGAGAAAAAGAATTTAGAGAATCGAGAATCCAAGAAGAAAAGCATGAAGAATTCAAGGGCCCACGAGCGCTTAGCCAAGCGAAGCTCAAGTGACTTGGCGGCACTGGATACAAACACAGCTGAAGTTCCATTACCTCTGAATCCTGTGAGGGTTGATACGTCAGGCAAGTTCTCATCCCTTGGTCTGAAGTCTTCACCATTGGCTTTGTCAGGATCATTCAGCGCCAGTTTTGGCTCTCGTTCTGTTGACTTCAGAAGACAGTCTGTATGGAACATAGATGTACCAAAAGAGAGGCTGGAATTTTACAAAATATTTTCCACCTTGATCAACCTTGGGTCACAAAACAAGAAGGAAAAGGAGGGCAAATCTGCCAAAGACAGACTGATGAGCAGTTATAGAAGGCAAGTCAGTTCTGAGCAAGAAATGTGGGCAGAGAGATGGAAAGAGTACCTGTGGATGGAACTACAGATGGAGCAAAATGGATTCAACTCTTTCCAAATGCAGGAGGATTACCTTAAGTGCCAACGTGAAAAAATTCCAGAGGTTCTTGATGAAATCACGAACTTCAAACTAGACTACGTTATATATTCAGACCAAAAAGAAAGTGCTAACCCAAAATGTGATAATGATTTAGATAGATCTAAGGAAGTCTGTGAAACAGCCAGCAATGAGGCATTATATGAAGTAGATTCAATTTGTTCTATTAATTTAACTCAGGGAACCATCATGCGCCAGAGAGATGCTCTTAAACATGTAGGAAAGTTGTTAAGTAAGTTAGATGAATGTGAGCAGTTGTTCCCAACTTCTAATGCATTTGCAAAAGAGTACAGCAAATATGGAGAGGAAGAGTTTGTACAACAAGTCAAGTCTCTCTATCTCTGGCAGAACATTACAAGGGATCTGTGTCATAAAATGAAACTCTTAAGTAAAATGTTAAGTATTCAAGATTTGCTAGAGATGGATTTAGATCTTTTAGAAGAGTCCGACCCGAAAACTACACAAAGTGTACATAGTTTACATCGTCTGAGTATCCCAGAAATCCAGGAACCATCAGAGTCTATGGTGGGTATGGATAGCACGGACGATGAGCTGGAGGATAGTGTGAGTGTGTCTATCAGCACGCCCACAAGTGATGACACCAAACAGTCACCAAATGGAAATATTAAAAAAGTGACTTTTACCATAGACAGTTGTCGCTCGTCAAGAGATACCAGCCCTGTATCAGTGCCACTTACATCATCGACTCCAGTGAAATCTCAGAGCAGGGTTGTGTCTAGTAGTAACTTGTCTCGAGCATCAAGTGAGGCCAGCCTGGAGGACTTTGATAAAACATCCAGGTACAGGAAGTATGTAGACAAGACACTCAAGAGAATGGGAATGAACAAAATGTTGTTGAGATTCAAAGACTTACTAGAGAGAACTTTACAGAGGGCTCGAGAAGCTCTGCAGCAGCTGAAGCATGCAACAAGCAACGATTCTAAAGTAAGTACATGTATGTAATAAGTATATGACAATATGTAATCACAATTACTTTAATCATTTGGAGATCGGTCTCTACGTAAGTGAAACTGAAATTCTAGTTCTACTAGCGATTTTGATAGCACAAGATATTAGTGAATGTTACATTAGCGTACATGTAGGATGACTTGTACATGGTATTAGAGTTATTTATACAGTGAAATTAGATGATGTGGATATTAAATGATTAGACATAGTATATGTATTTACATTGTATGTTACGTTGCCTTGTAAAATTTGATTGTTTTCTGTTTTGTATTTTTAAAATTGTCTTAATATTGATTGCAATACCTGGGAATTTAGGGTTATCCCAGACAAGTTATCATAGTTGAGTATCAGATATAATCATCTAATCATCTTTGATTTATTTTAGCCCATTTTGAATAGATATAGAAAGAGAAAGTTAGACATGACAAGGAAATAAATGATGATGATGATGATGATGA
>JACSZP010049426.1:0-15980 GCA_016161895.1 Pinna nobilis | reverse complement strand
ACAAAGTAAGAATGTCATCACACATACAAAGTAAGAATGTCATCACACGTACAGTGGAGCCTTGTTTACCTGGACAGATTTGTTCCCAAATAAGTTGTCCCGATTGGTTGGTTGGTTGTATTGTAGATTAATGTCCCACTCAAGAATATTTCACTTACATGGAAACGTCATCGTATGTCGGTGAAAGGCGACATTTTGTCTATGATCGGCACATATGGCTGTAGAAAAGGGAGGGCTCTTTAACGTGCCAACACCTACTGTGACATAGGAACTCAGTTTACACTGTCTCATCTGAAAGACAGGGACAGCCAACTGTACCGTTGCTCAGGTTCAAACTCCAGACCTCTTGATTCGAAGTCATACACGCAAACCACTAGGCCATGGAGGCCCCCAAATTGTCTGGATAAATGAAGCATCTGGATCACTCAAACAACACCTCTATAATGAACAGTAAAAATTAAAAATTCTGTAATAAGGAAAATTTGTCAGAAAGGTGGAGCATCTAGATAATTGGCATCCAGATTAATGAGGCTTGACTGTATGTCATAGACAGCAAATGTGTATTTCTGCATGTGACTGTTTAATCTATCTAACAATGTGTCGTTGTTAAGGTCTAATGTTCACATCAATGATTGTCTACTTCTTCGTTATCCAATGCACAAACATCAAATAGTGACCGCACTCTAAAGACATGTAAATAAAACTATTCCGTAATTTACAATTACACCAACTAGTCCTACTTCTAAAACTTCGAACACAAACCCTAGATTTTAAATCGTAATATGTCTTTTTTTGTATACAAGTGTATCTATAAATCAATCTACCGGGTTCTTTCCTCCACCAATAAAACTGGTCACCACAATATGACAGAAAGATTGTGGAGTGTGGCATAAAGCAAAAATAAAACAAGCAAATCATCTATCAATCTACCTATCTACCTAAGTACTGACTAATCAAAGCTGAGACAAGACATCCAGAAATTTACATCGTGACTAGAAGATAAAATCCAACAAGAGTACCATAAACGGTCAAATATACGCCCATCAGCAAGTCTGGAAAACTGTCTGAAAATCTAACCTGTAAAAGTAGGTCATGGTGAACCCAGCCCACTAAAGTGCAAGCTGGATCTGTAACTCCATGAGAGGGAGCGTGTGTCCAAATTTCAGTAGGAAGTGTGCATCCATGACAAGCAATAATCCCCAAAATAAAATTTGTTACCAATATCATCATTCATTGGGGGATTACTCAAGTAATCAATTTCAATTGTATTCTTTTACATCATGGAAATACCGAAGTGTTAAAGCTAGGTTATACAAATTCCAAAAAATTGTGACATATAGCCTTATGCAGTGCGGTATTTTTATGTTAAGTCCATCCATGGACTATTATCACACCTAAAATATATATTCTATTGGCTGGGCTTTATCTCAAGAGCTACTGAAACAAAGCCAAGTAGAATACAACATGGGGCCTTATTCACAAAGCATGTGGTAAATCCAGAATTGCAGAAATTACAGACATTTTTAAGCAAAGATTGCGAAATTCTTACCTTATATTCACAGATCTATAAAAATCATTATAAGTCAACAGAGACATTCAACATTCCAAATGCAGAATTATGTTATCTTTATGAATACACAATTTTGTGTTGCAGAGCAGTTCCACAAAGTTTTCGCATATGGTAAGTTTACTGATGCTTTGTGAATAAGGTTCATGATCTTAAATGAGCCAGTTAACTTGTAAAAATGGCACATAAAAACAATGAGTGGAAAAATAAACATTCAAAAATGTCCTACCATCCTTTCACAAAGCATACACATTTTGCAAATACCTATAGATAAAATAGTCAATATGCATACACCATTGCTACAAAGGTCATACAGGTGTTCACAAATTAACTGATGAAAAAACAGCACAGTGCTGGAGCAAGGATGAAATTATCAGAACGATGTGTTGTAGACACATATAACATGTTTACAATTATTATTCTGCTTTGAGGACTAAATAAATACCTGAATAGTATACCAAATATGATATTCAAAGTCATGAATAAATAGCAGTATCTACAATATAAAAAGATATTTAAAAGTCTACACATGAATTTATTTCTTGGCTACATTAGGCCATCTCATTAGTGATACAATTATTCCATTACGAAAAGCAAGGTAATAATAGAGAACATATATCTGTATACCCTGAAACTATAAATAAAATCAGAAGTGACCTTGACCTTTAATACAAAATGTTTACATGTTATGATGCACGGGAAACTGATTATATGAAAATTATTTAAAATACATTTCAAACCAGTATTTAAAAAGTTTGCTGAATATTTTGTAATATGAAACTGCTAAAATATTATCTAAGCAAATAAACTGTTTACAGAATGTTCTAAAAAAAACATTGATCAATGATTGCTGAAATGATGGAAGAGTTCTAGAATGAGAAATATTCAAAGTGCTAACCTGTGTCATTGCAAATTATTTATTACCATGAAGTGAAAACATCGTCTGAACTGACTTTATAGCAACAAAATTGAATATATGACCTTGGCAGCCAACATTTAAACTTAAAAAAAAGATATGGATCTTCCAGACAAAAGTCAATGAGGATCCCTCAGAGGTCAAGGACACAATTATGACCTTGACAGTTGACATTCAAACCACACACATGAATCTGGATCTTAATTATCATCGTGTATGTGCAGTAAAGTCATCTGACACTAAGAGGTAGTATGGTTACCACATGTAAACAGCTTAGTCCACTGTTAAAAAAAACACTGATGGACAAACATACACTGTGAAACCACACATGGTAAATAAATGGATAAACAATCTCATATCTCAATAACATAAAGTAACCAAGTTGTCCTGGATGAATTGTTTTCTTCTATTGATCTTAGTTTTCTCAACATGTCCACTCACTTACGAGATAAGGATTCTGAACTGCATCTGATACAAAATTCCATCTCTACACTTGTAAATATACTGCATGTGCAAGTTTGCTGTACCTGGCTAACAGTTACAAATGAAACTTTTCAATATTAGTGCAGATACAGCCTCCTGTGAAAAAGAGAAGGGGTGAGAATAAGCTCCCTGTACCTTCACTTGCTGAGGTGAGCTAATTATCCCTCCCATCCATACCTGGATGATCAGTGGATGGGTGATAAGAGGAGGATCAATCTTACATTTCAGGACAATCATTGTAATGATGCTAAAAAATTCATCAGTAAAGTATCAGAAGATTAAAAAAAAAACTGGCAACGGGAAACAAGGAAACCCGAATATTCATAATAACTTCATTTCAAAATGTTCAGTCCACTTAAGTAAAATTATTGAAGGTTAAATGACACATATTTATCACAATAATCAGTTATGATATTATGTCACATAGAACCTGAGGTTTGTGGTATATTAGACATATGTAAGTCTGAGACTTTCATTGAAAAAGAATACAAAGGAAAAATAATGTAGTAGGTCAGCCTTGTGTGATGGACAATGAGGTATGACTTCAGAATTCAAACTATATCATGCATATCAAAATGAAAACTGTTTGCAAGAATTAGTCACTGCAGAAGAACCATAAATCTTTTTGAGATAGTCCCTGAATATGAAATGTTACTAGATGTAGGTCTTTGTTATATGTTGTCCATATTGTGTATAGGAGTAGGTCACTGATGGATTGGACAAACAGCTGGACCACTGTCTGTGTGTGAAGAATAAAGGATTCTGGATTCCTCTGGAAACCTGTCAAGTACAAAATAGTTCACTTTAATACCATCCATAAAAAAATAGTTAATTTGCAGTAAAGTGAACAACTCACTTAAAACCCTGCACTTCAAATATTTCTATTGCCATTCCACAAATTCTCTTTTTTTAATCATCTTCTGATTTTTTCCAATTGCCCTATTGAGTTTTCCAAAAGAAAACCCTACCTACCTCTTCACAGTAAAAAATCTGAATGATAACAATTTTCTGTTCTTGGGGACATAAATATATAGACATTGCAGAATGAAGTAGGTGGAACAACACAAGTAAAAGGTGAAACATTGCCACGATTGTAAAGTATTGGGACAAGGTTGAAAAAGAATGAATTTAGAGGTGTGAATACATCAGCAGATTCTTATTATAGAATTTTAGAGCATAGCACAAGAACAGTATTGATATGCAGGTATATGAACTGGTTCCCAAGACCTTCAAGATGTGCTCTGGCTATGACATAACTTTAGATCATAGTCAATAATTCCATAAGATATTATCTAAATTGATGCTGGGGGCAAGAGGAGGGGGGCTAAAATGTTTTGATTTGGACACACTATTGTGGACAGGCTCATATGTACTGCAGCCTTGTTCCTATATAAGATATAATTTAGGGTCAGGGGTCATGACACAAAAACACAGGTGATAATCATCATCTAAGTAGATTGACATGCTAATTGACCAAAGCCCTACACAAGGACCAAAATGACTTTACTCTTTTGACCTACACTGAATTTGTTCTAAGATTACATTGAGATGACAAGTTTTTAAAATATTGGTTCTCTAACTTCTGACACAAAATGTTATTTTGACGAAAGTAAATTTTAGGAGCATGTCTATTGAGTTCTGGAGTCAAAAAGGTAAAATACTTAAAGTTATAAATTCTGGACTAGTCGTTTTTACTTATACAAAGCCAGAATTTCAAAATATACTATTTTGTGATCACAACTTTTGACTGATATACTTTACAGAAGTTATCTGATGTAATCCTCATGTACTTCACTGTGATGTTGAATCACTTACTATACTGACTCCCCGTTCTGCTGTAAATCCATTATTAATGGTTCCATTTTGCTGTTGTCCAAATCCTGTGATGTATGACTGTATTCTGCTTCCCTACAAGGTAAAGTACCAAGATAAGTATTAATCATTCCAGTCTGACTGTGGACATAATCAAATTCATTGGATTCTTATTCCCTTTTTCAAAAAAATCTTCTTTCTTTGTTCATTAAAAGCAAACATCATTTCTAAAGCCTGAAAACCTTTTACATATAAACTGCCAGTTTGATTATGACATAACAATATAGGGAACCCTACTACACTATTAGATATTGCCATCATTTATCGCATTTAGGCAAAGTAAGTGGTGTCACTCCTGGCACAGTGCCATTAAACAAGGGAGATAATAAAGTAATAAGTATGATAAAATAAGGGAGATAACAACATAATAAGTATGGTTAAACACAGGAAATAATGACATATAAATGGAAGGCTAATAAAATCCAGACTTAGAGCTGTGATTGAGATATATATGATTGATTACTTAACCCTCATTTATACATTTTGATTTCAGTCTTGTACAATTTCTTTCATTATCAATATAATTTGAAAATCAAAATTTGGTTGTTTTATAAAAATATTAAAAGTACACAAATGTTGAATAGATGTTGGTCACATGATCTAGGAAAAGAGTAAATGGAGTGAAGTTAGATATAGGAAAAGATAAAAGCCATGTGCAATAAAATGAAAATAAAACTAGTGAAATCAATAATAATTCAAGGAAACGAGGTCATGTAAATGGTGAATAAAGTGGAGGAAGAATTTTATTTTTGGATATTTGTCTGTCCTCAGATGCGTCTTGGTTCAGGTGTATCACAGGTAGATTTGGTTGTGAAGCACAATAAGACAGCTTATGATAGTTACAGTTCTTACTATATAAACGGACAATGAAGAACAAATAATCATGTCTCTGACTAGATTTTAACCCATGACTCTTACATCAGAAATGCTGTGTACCTTCCTATAAATTTTATCTTCCATATAATGTTAGCAGCCTAATCACTATATAAATCAGATTTATACAAGATGTCGCTGATCTGATTTTGACATCAATAACCCTGTGTTGAATATCTAAATAAAAATCACCATGACAGCTGAGGAAAAGGTGATCAAATTAATAAGTAGGTCACAAACCTCATTTAGATAGGACAAATTAATAGATAAACAGTCCGATTTCTACATCAATAACCACAGAATAAACATAATTCTATACAACTCCCTCTAGAGTCCTCTTTGCCATTCCCATCTCCGATTGCATTTGTGTAAATTAATGAACATAAGAGAAATAAAAATCCATAGACAGACAGAGAACATCCAGTAACACTTTTAATTAAGTCTCATATTTGCCAACCTCAAAGATACAGATGACAGAGGTATTTAACTTATGCATTATTACTTTTGTGTTATAAAATCGTGAATATTAAGTACAAAATTACAATTAATATTGCTGCTTTTAAATAAGTTACTAGAAATCAATAAAGTTGTGATAAACGTGTTGATATTATACAAATTTTTGAATATGAATTATACTATGATGAGAATGTGTTATTACTAAATTCCTGAAAATCAATTAAATTAGGATAAATAAGCACTGATATAATTGATTTTTTTAAATATGGATTACATTGTGATAAATATGTCTGATAATATATGAGTTTCTGAATGTTAAATGAGTTAAGATATTAACATACTTATACACATGCAAAAACTGATTGATAAATGATAATCAAATCCCATAGAATATTGTAATACATAAATAGATGCAGCCACCAAAGTATCACAGTAATCAAGAAACTATCTTACAAATAACTACAATATCATACAAATAACTAAACACCAAAGACCACACTGACAGAACCTATCTTCTACATGCTAAGAGAAAAAATATACATAAAGTGACATACAAGTGACAAAGGACAGGTCACATGACCAGACTGGGCCCTAATTAGCTTGTTTGTGTGTACATGTACAACAAACAAAAACATTTACTATACATGACAGAGGCTGGGGTTGCTATTTTTAATGCAATTACCATATAATTAGCATTTTCTGTGGTATGATACTTTTACAATTCTGGTCAAAGGTCATATTTTTCACTTGGTTCCCACTTGCTTTCTTAATGATTTAATTAATTCTGTTACAATTCAGTTAATGCCCTTCATACTTATTTTTTTTTACAAATCGTTAGGGTGGAAATGTGTGCTATACTTAAAATACAACAACTGACGATCAGACTTCATTTGTGTAAGAAAACATCAAGAGTGAACAAAAGACAGAAGTTGTCAAGTATTAACACGTTTGTATTAAAATCTTCAACAGCAACCCTGCTTCTTTCTTGAAAATCTTCATAATATGAATGTTAATGGAAATCACATCATTGGTGAAACAGGAAATGGGAAAACAAGATTGAATTTACAGACTGATTCTTTGATTCCAGTAAACATTCCCGTCCCCACAAGGATCTAGTTCTAACACAAGGAGGAGACAAAATCAGACACTGGATTATCCTGATGGTGGTTAATGATAATTTACTATCTTACCAAGAATGGTAAACAATACAGATATGGGTTAGAAGACTTGTTCCCAGGTTATAGAATGGAATAGAAGACATGTACTTAGTGGTAAAATAGTGGCAATATGAAGGAGATGAATAAGAAATATATACATAGCAGAATGTCTCCCACATTAGTACTGATAAACAGATAGATCAGTGACTGGTAATGCAACCCTGACTTTGTGTACTACACTACATCTATAATTCAGAAGTCTAAGCACTGCCGCACACAAAGCAAGATAATATCTCCTGCCTGAGCTTCTATAAATGGATATTAACTATTATCAACATAAAGATGTTCCAAGCCCATCCATATCTAGAGAGTACATGAGACCAAACAGCTAGACATAATTATAAAACTGTTTATGTTAGGTTGCCGATAGTAACATGCTGCATGATAGTGCATGAACAAAAATAAAATGAAGGCATGTCCACACTGATGATGTCATGCTACCAAAATGCTGCCAAAGCCAAGAGAATGGAAAGCAGATAAAGTGAGCAGCGTTGACCGTCACTTACTTATCCTTGTGTGTGCTCCTTGGAAGTATGGTCTAAAGTGAATAAAATCAAATGTTGTATCATCAAAGTTACTATGACAACGTGTAAGGTATACATGACATACACTATGTTGTTTGTTACCATTCTCATTTGCTTTGTTTTAATGTTTTACCCCTCTCTCAGGTTTTTAGGTACACGGTGGAGACCAGATATTAGTGGTGAAGTTGAAACCACAACTACAGATGATCCTAAATAAAGAAGACCATCCATGATCTACAAATACACTGGCAAACTTTCTCCCACAATTGACCTAATGCATTGGTGGAAAATTTACCAAATTTAGTTAAGTCAAATTGTATCTTTAGTGTTTGTCTGACATTTGACTGAGGTGCTTGATAATATGTTATCAAAATTAACAATATTTCAAGCATAAATGAAAAGGTTAATCAGAATTTACCATGGCCAGATCACAGCTGAGAGGCCCTGTTATTTCAATAATTCAGCAATGGATTCTAAAGTTTCCTCATTGTTCAATATGACAATGATAAACAAAATGGAGGAAAAAATTTTCAAGCAAATTCTGCACTCTAATAAGTAAGAATTATAAATTATAATTCTTTGTTCATCATCGATTTATTTTCAGGTTTAATCATATGAGAAATCTATCTGAACTTCTGCCATGAAAACATTTTATTGCCAGATATAGGACATATTCTTGTGAGTGGGAAACATATTTTGATATTTAAAAATGACAATATTTAAATATCTGCAGTTTTAAAATATGGAAGTAATTTTTAAATATAAAAGAACAAAACAAAATGGTTTCAACCCAGAAACAAACAACATCTTAATTTCTATTTCATATATATCAATCTAATCAAAATTTGATCTGCCATATGTGCTCCTTTGCTATGCAATGTTAAATGAAGCTCTTATGGAATCCCAGTGAGAGGTCAACTCCTTTAATCTTTGTCACAAAAACTCTTGTATTTATTATATTCTGTAGATTTGTACCTTCAATTTTTGTATCACAAATTTTGATTGGTTACTGACAGAGGTTATAGGATTTGACCTCCAATTCAGGTTTCTCTATATCTACATGTCCGACACATAGGAAAAGGGCACAGTGCAGATCAAATCGTAATCAGACTGAGTAGATAATAACAAAGTGAAGAATACATTGTGTATATAATATCAGGGACAAGTATATCTTGTGATGTGATTTTAATATTATCATACTTTACATTGATATGTACAAAATCATTCATTACAGATTACGATCTACTGGACATGTTATCAGTGTACAACAATCCATGCTTATAGTTACCTGATGTTGTGGTTCTAGTAGAATGTCCACTGTGTGATTAGCATTACCATTTGTAGATTTGTCCTCCGAAACTTTATCCATGGACAATTCTTTTATACCCACACCAGTGTCATATGGATCTGGACCAATCCAACTTAAAATCACAGGGAGATAAGCTAGTCCATGGAACAGTCCAAACAACACAACTGAGAAAAATACCTGGAACAACATGAATACTGCACTGAAATACCATATACCCTGTGTTATATAAATTTAAATGTACATGTGACTGTTAATGCCTAGAATATTGCAATATCGATACTGCTGAACCTGACTTTCAAGACTATTCATTTTTTCTGGTTTCTCAAAACCTTTTAAAAATACAGTCGAATCTCGAAAACTCGAACGTCGATCTCTCAAAGTTCTTGATTTCTCGAAATAAAACGACGGTCCCGTTTTTTTCCTTAATAAATTAAGCACATTTAGTCTCGATCTTTTGAACGTCGACGGCGAAATTTTCGATCTCTCGAATAAATTTCACAATCCAAAGCTTAAAATACCTGTGAAATATCATAACAATCCTTTGAAATGCGAATTTTTGGCAGACATTGCAATTACTATGTGTTTATTAAGTAATTAAAGGTGACGATGCTGGTAAAATATTACAGAATATTTACCAAAATAATGAGTGATGAGAAAACATTGTCCAGGAAAGGGAGTGAATTAGAGGGTTTGGGCGGCAGAATAGCGTTAAGCTGGAGAGAAATCGTATTTTTGAAAACTCGAAGTCTCGAAAACTCAAAGTTTATCACCGGTCACCGCTTTAACGTGCTGACACCTACTGTGACACAAGACCTCAACTTTTTACTATCTTATCTGAAGAACAAGAAAATCCAGCTTTCATTTATCTTTTAATTTTTACTTTTTAAACTGATTTTCCATAAGTGGTCTCTCAAAACAATGGAATTAAAAGATAGTAAGCTTCAGAGGACGTCAACAACTATTGGAATCTGTACAGTTAAACCTTAATTCAGCGATAACCTGTGTCTAACAATCTCTTGTATATAAAGACCACTTTTTGTGGAGAATAACTGTACTATTTGTGTACATATTAACCTTTATATAAAGCCTCTCTCTTTATTAAGATTGGTTTATGTGTGTTCATAGAACAATCTTTGGACAAAGGTTTCATTTTTTTTTCAAGGATGAGAAAAAGGATAACAAACTGTCTCATTTATTTGAGCTGCGAAGAACATTGCGAGGCAAGTTTGACAAATCTGAGAAGAATGACGACCTTACCCTGAAAAATAATGAGAATCCATAGCTATTGCTCCTAGCTAATAAAACAAAGGCCAGAAATGTACTAAAACCACCGTTAAATACTGCTGGTCCAATTTGTGTCAAAGCCTTCACCGGTCGATCTGAAATAACAAAATTAGTATGGTAAAAAATATGTTTGATACATATGGTAAAAATACAAAGCATTACTGATGAGACACATGTCTCCTAAATTCCAAAAGCATAGACGGATTCTTTTAGGAGACATACAAGTGAAATGTGGAAACCCCGACACATACCATTCATAAGATACGGACAAAGACAAAAGGAGAGACCAAAAATTATATGGTTGTAAATCTTATGTTACCAGGGCACAAAAATCACACTGCCATTTTATGATAAAAGCAGTATCAAACAAAATTTTAATTTATGCAGTATCATTTTAACCTTAAGATATTCTGTTAACATATGATTCTTTCGTCTAAAATAAAATTGAGGTATTTAGATGCTTGATGCACCATTCAGGAAATCACTTATCAGTTAAATTATTGTAACATATTGGCAGCACATCTGGGCCCAGTTTTTCAACTGTTGGTTAAAGTTAAATATGACTGAGCCTTGCAGAAATACTGTAACAGAGCCTCTGGACTTGGTAATATTTCTTGAAATACATGTATAATAGATTGTCTAACAATAGGTTCAATTTAACATTAACAATTACATTTCACTGTGTGGTTTATTTCAACACTTAATTATGGCGTTTAACCAGTGGTTCAAATTTAACAAGCAGGTGAACATCTAGGACAGACATGACATCTATAGCTCTGTAGATATGGGGTGTAAATATCCCTACCTTACTATTTATAGTACTTACCATTCTTAATGCCAGTTACAGTCATGTAGGTGTGTCCAATGTGAGCTGAGTAATCCACAGCTAACCCCACAGACAGTCAAAAATATACACATCTACAGCTCTGTATAAAGGGGGCGTAAATACTCCTGTAGTACTTACCATTCTTATTGCCAGTTACAGTCATGTAGGTGTGTCCAATGTGAGCTGAGTAATCCACGGCTAACCCCACAGACAGTGTCAACAAAATACTACTGGCAGTATCTATAGTTACGCCCCACAGGTGTAAAGTACCAGCTACATCCACCTAGAATATGTCAAACACTGAACATTCTTGTTATTTATTAGTTTTGTTGATGCTTAATGCCATTTTAAATTTTGATTTAGTTTCATTGTGGCGTCAGCATGCTTATCTTGTTGACTTATACTAAGGACTATCTTCTATGCATTTAAGGATCTTTGCATGACAAACCTCCAGGACCAGGACCTTAGTTTTTAGCATCATATCTGATGGTCAAGAAAACAGAAATGGAACGGAAAGGATGTAAACTGCAGTAGGTCAGAGGTTAATGTTAATGCCATCTTATCATGAGGTAGTGAGCTCAAAACTGTTCCACGCTGCTGTGGGCTGTCCCTGTCATTCCAATGAGACAGTAAAAACTGAGAACCAGTGTCACAGCAGGTGTTGACAAGTTAAAGAACTCTCCCTGCTCATAGCCATAAGTGCCAAGTATAGGCCAAATTTGTAGCCCTTCAATGGCATTGTTGACATCTCAATATAAGTGAAAGATTCTTGAAAGGGACGTTAAACAACAATACAATTAAACCAAGCTTAACCATCCCATCCTGAGGAATTAATCTATAATGGAGCAAATTTAGTTAATGTCTCCATGGTAATAACTAAACTGACTAAGAAAATATCCTCCATGATAATATCCAAAGTGAGTAAGAAAATATACATGTACATGATAAATATCCTCCATTTCAAATTGTAATTCTTAATTCTTATATAACTTATATAAAGAGTTCTTTAGACTCTGAGAGATATATATTTGAAGTGTTAAAATTATAATTTTTGATGAGGACATTCAAAGTTGAAATAATGTCAATGACTCACCAAGGTAAATATCACACATGTAAACACAATAATACTGGTCCACAGATTAGCAATCAACAACAAAGTCACAACAAACACACAGGCCCCCGCTAGGAGTAAGTTTCTGTACAGCTCCTCCTGTAGTATCTAAAAATAAAATAAGATAGTGCTTAATTATAACATATGAAAGGTATTTTCTTAATTTGATTTTCATACAAAACTTCCCATGTCAGATTGAATTTATGGGTAAAACAGCTATGAAAATATTTCCCATATTACACTCAATGCGATGTCACAATGCATGTGTGGATCCAGGATTCTTTTTCCAGGGGACGTCAGACATTTGGCAAGAAAAATTCAACTCTCTTCAATGAGCATCTAAGCATCATCCAACAATGACCATATACATTCATGATATATACCCCCCCCCCCCCCACTAGATCCACACATACAATTTTGCAGTCCAAATATGTGTTTTAGAACTACAGACTAAGTCCTCAATTTCTTATCCAAATGAAAGGAGTGCAAATCATGGTACCCGATGGCTGACCTCAACTCAATAGCTTCATTAGTGAAAATACTTAATGTTTCATGTTACGTAGTATCTCAATTAAAATCAGGCTTAAAATATGACCAGAACCAGGTCATGCTGCAGCATTGACTTGAACCCCAGACCCCTTGGTCTTTGGGTTAATATGCCATACTGTAGAGCCATGCTCAACTGAGTTTTATCTGCAGTCTATGTAACATAAGAATCACCTTATTTGTCTCATATGTGAGGTACTCTGAACAGTAGGGAAAACAAAGTCCTCTTGGAAGACCAGAGTTATCAATGATGTCACGCAATCGTTCCATAGCTTTTATTTCTGACTTTGAGTCAGGCTGATTGGTATGCCTCATTGCCACAAACATTGCCTGTTGATAAAAGTAAACTTCAATATAAACGTGTGAATAAAAGCAAATGTCACTGGAAATGTGTAAACATGGCATTATCTTTTGGTCAGACACCACTTAATAGATTTCCATAGCCAATACTGTTAACATATCGTCAATACAATTCTGTTTTATCAATTTGTATGCCATCCCCTAGTCTCGAATAAATTCAAAACAAGGGGTTGATCATCTGGATTTTTCACTACATGTCCATGTTTAGGACCACCTGTTTCTCACAAAATGAACGGAAAATATTGACATTGGCTTACACCTAATTCAAGGGGCTCAAAAATTCCAGTTTTCAATCTAGTCATTTTACACTTTTTTCAATACTTTACTGACACCTAACAATATTCAATAGACAGAAATCTGATAACATCTAACATCCAAAATAGAAGCTCAACTCCCCATGACCCTCTAAAACAACCAAATCCCCCTTTGTTTAGTGGTGTCTGACCTTTATGATTCATAAGGGCTTAGGTTTTTTGTTGTTCAATGGTACAACTTACTAACAATGCCCCCTTCAATCTTTGATTACTAGAGAATAAAGTACAAGATGTAATTGTGAAACACAAAAATCCTGTCAGTAATACATACATGCCCCTCCCTCATCTTTTCCCTGAGTCTCCAATTACAAGACATAAAAGTACTATAACTATATTATCAATGATAAATTCTTACATCTGTAAGCTAAAACCAATAAAGTATTCAAGTGTTACTTTGTAATCAGAATTGATATACATTACCTCTAAGGTAGGTGGAGTTTTGCCAACATCAAACTGTACAAAGCGACTAAATGCCTGTCCCACAGATGTATCATGTATAAAATACCTGGCTAGGGCATTGAAGGCAGCTTCATTAACTGGATAATTGTCTGCAAAACAGAGGAAAGTCATCAAAGTTTGTCTTGATACAAACACCCTTACTCCTAACGTGTCTTACATTGCAGAAACCTAAAACTGGTCTGTTGAAGAATTACATGTACTTCAGTTATTGCAGAGCTGGACTAAAATGAATACATAGACTAAGTTCTGAACTTGTCAACTCAAGGATCTTTCAATTATATGGAGGCTTCATTAAATGCTGGTGAAAGACTTTAAAAGCCAGCCACTGGAATGATGTGCCTAATCCTAGTCTGAAGACTGGCATGCTACAGTGAAGCCACAATGGTTCTCATTGTACAAAGGTTTACATTTATATCACAGATGATGGTATGGACAAACATTAATACAATCTGTAACCTGTACTCTTGTTAGCACATAGAGTATGTGGTACAAGACAACAGATACCTAGACCTTCTGATAAGATTGACTCGTCATGGTTAGGAAATCAAAACATCAGTTTATCAATATTTAACCAGAGATCCACGGATCTTGAAGCTCTACTGGTACATATATGGATAAATGAAGAATAATAAAATGATTTAAAACAGTCTAAATATGAGTTAACTATAGGCCTTTACGTGAGAGATCCTTAGAGGTCCAATTAGGTCTCAATTGCTTCTAGACTAACTAGACATTATATTGAATACATTAGTGTTAATCATGTGTCTATTCGACTTGTTATTTTACAAAAGTTAGGATAACTACATTGTATATTATGTGTATAATTCAACCGAATCCCTATAAAGGCCCTAATGAATCAGCTTGATCAATTGAATTTCATTTTAGACAAGCTACCTCATTTACTTGATATATCAAGTCTGTCAATCCTTCAGTTGGTAAATAATTTCTTGTTATCGCTACTCGTGAAAGTCTGAATGTCAATGGGCTTTACGATCAAAGAGGAGCAGATTTTACTCTTTGGCACCTAAACTAGCCCCTTTTGATTTGTCAAGACTGAATTCAATTTTAGACCAACTACATGTTATGCTGAAAACATATATGAAGTCTAGAAGTGAATATGAAGTATGGTTTAGGAGGAGCAGCGATAACAAGATTTACATAGAGTTAAATAGGGAAATTTGAGAAAGTCTCTAAAAATGGCCCCTATTGGTCCAACCAGACTGAATTTCATTTAAGACTACACATTATATTGAATACATAAGTGGTAGTCCAATATTCATATCACTGACGGTTTAGGAGGGGTAGTGATAACAAGGTTTTACTATTTTGGCTCCTAAACTGGCCCCTTTTAATTTGACAAGGCTGAATTTCATTTTAGACCAACTACATGTTATGCTGAACACATATGTATGAAGTCTAGTAGTGAACATGAAGTATGACTTAGGAGGAGTAGCGATAACAAGATTTACATAGTGCTAAATAGGGAAATTTGACAAAGTCCCTAAAAATGGCCCCTATTGGTCCAACCAGACTGAATTTCATTTTAGACCAACTAGACATTATACTGAATACATTAGTGGTAGTCCCATGTTTATATGACTTACGGTTCAGGAGGAGTAGCGATAACAAGATTTTACTGTTTTGGCCCCTAAACTGGCCCCTTTTGATTTGACAAGGCTGAATTTCATTTTAGACCAACTACATGTTATGCTGAAAACATATATGAAGTCTAGAAGTGAATATGTAGTATGGTTTAGGAGGAGTAGCGATAACAAGATTTACATAGAGTTAAATAGGGAAATTTGACAAAGTCCCTAAAAATGGCCCCTTTTGGTCGAACCAGGCTGAATTTCATTTTAGACC
>JACSZP010049424.1:0-12333 GCA_016161895.1 Pinna nobilis | reverse complement strand
ATAGCAAAACATTTGTTCACTTGCAGGCTGGCATTGTAATTTTCATCATAACAAACGAGATAACTTTTTTTATATAATGTATTTATATTATTTACAAGTGATACAGATTTGCTTATCACGTGAACCGGTAAGAGCAAAACTTCTATTTTATTTTGGTAAGAAAAAATTCTAAATTCCAGTGCCATAGGCCATGTTCCCAAATACATGTAGTGAGATAAGAGCTCTGCTAGTATTCCATGTTATGATTTATCTCACCGCAGAGTGGCCAGACAGAACAATCCACCTGTTAATTTATTCTGAGATAACAACCCCCCCCCCACCCCACCCCAGATCATGGGTATTTGTCTCCAACCCTCAGATGTCACATTGTACCTGCTTGACAAACTTTAAATGAAATTTGTCCACTTATTTGCACATTGTGGCACATATATTTTTCATTTTAAACATGTTTTATGTTAGAGTGAGAGAACAATAATCCACCATCACTTTGTATAGGGACAGGGAAATCTCATCCTTATATAAGAAAAAAAACAACATAGCCTTGTCATGGACTACAAATCATTGGCCTTTGGGTGAGATTTTCCTCTTCCTGTACCAAGTGGTGATGGATTCTATCTATCTCCTCTCTATTTTGTATATCTGACTCCAACCCTATCTACCTGATGCAAATGTAAGTTCAGTGATTTATAGAGGTAAAGTTGAATGACACAATTAGCTATTGTATAAGTGTCTTTTCCTTATTAATCATCGCATTGTATACTTAAAAGTTTAATGTTAACAGAGATTGAAGCAAAGAGATGGATTTAAACAAAATACATGTATTGTTTTGGAACACTACAGCAGTCTTAGTAGAATTAAATATTCCCTGTTGTATAACTCTTGATCAAACAATTATAGTTAGGTCAAAGGTCAAGTTCACAAGGTCAAATGTCTTGATATCAAACCTATTTCTTAATACCGGTATGTGGAGGTACATGTATGTATGAAATATGAAAGCCCTATCCCTAATATTGTAAGAAAAAAATGCTTTCAAAACTTCTAAACAAGACAGACAGATGAACAGACAGACAAGGTGATTCCTATATATCCCCCAAAATTTTGTTTGTGGGAGTTGTGGGGTGTAATAATAATTTAGAACACACATACCATTCTGTTCCAATAGCACCTCCTCTCCACCGGGATGCTGAAAAATGCAAAGAAAGAGAACATTAAATATTTACTGTCCAATTGGTTGGTTGAATTGTTGTGTAACGTTCAACTCAAGAATCTTTCACTTATATGGAGACTTCAAAGTGTGGCGGTGAAGGACGACAAATTTTTCCCATCCATATGCTGGGCACTTATGGCTGTAGAGCAGGGAGGGCTCTTTATTTGCTATCATCTACTGTGATATAGGACCTCAGTTTTTACTGTCTCATCTGAAAGACAGGGACAGCCAAACATGAAGAGACTCTGACTTGAACCCTGGACCTCTGGATCAGATAGCAAACATGCTAACCATTTGGCTACCCCCCCCCCTACTGTCCAACAACTTGAATATCCAAGACCTACCATCTACATATAAATCACTTCAAAACTCTCATACTCAATCGTTTACTGCTACCAAATGCATGACGTGATAAAGAGTATTTGACTTGTATGGAGATTTCCCAGAATGCCAGCGAACAGCTTAAAATCTTGACCAATGCTTGGCAAAAATGGCCCATTGTGCAAGTAGGGATTTTTACACCTACTTTGAAATTAGGCCAAAAGTTTTATAGTTTCATCCACTTTCGACACAGCATTAGGCACTGTCTGATTTGAGAGATCACTAAAATGAGGGACTCCCTGTCTTGAGAGACCCATGTGTAACCCCCTTATCTTGAAAAGACGCTTGTAAAGATACATTTCAGTAGATTTGTACATTATCAGTAGATAATCCATAAAATAAAACCTGTCATGGGAGACAATCTTTCTTGGTTGGTTGTATTATTTTTTTAATGTCCTAGACAAGAATCTTTCTCCTATGTGGAGATGTCCCAAAGTGCTGTTGAAGGGCAACAAATTTGCCTATGCTCGGCACATATGGCTGTAGAGCAGGGAGGGTTCTTTAAGAGCCGACACCTACTGTGATGCAGGATCTTGGTTTTCACGGCCTCATTTGAAAGATAGGGACGGCCAAATGTGATGTGGCTTAAGCTCAAACCCCAGACCTCACAATAAGAAGTCACACAAATGAACATCTAGGCTACGGTGCCACCTCCATCCTCAGGCTTTTCAGAAAGGAATTAATAAATTACATTTTTCCAAATACAAGGACTGAAAAGGGACAAGAAATCCCGACAAGAAATCCCATCAAATCCTCAGGGCAATATTTAGTACTTTGTGTGACAAACCTGATGTGACTTTGTTTCACCATTGGCATATGTATGTCTTTACTTTTAAATTGCTTAAAGTGCGTACTGTAACAACTGACAAAAAGTTCAGTTAAACATGTAAATTTGTACACCTGTATGCATAATCAAAATGTTATCATTAAGAAATGATTGATCACCTTCAATTACTCACTAACATATGTAAATCATAAAGTAACCTCATATAGGCACCCGTAAATATATGTACATGTACTGTCAAACCCAGATATATTGAATTTTTGTCAGAAAAAAGGGTTTTTAACAGGATTGAAAGGTTGATAAAATGGATTTATCTGGTTTTTACAGTATCTTTATGACCAAGTTTTTGTACACAGGTGGCTACTACAGCAGGTTTTACTGTATCTTGGTGACCATTCGGTATTTATACACAGGTGGTCACTACAGCAGGTCTTACTGTATCTTCATGACTAACTAGTAGGTCTTTATATACAGGTGGTTACTACAGCAGGTTTTTCTGTATCGTTATGACTAGTAGATCTTTATATATATTTATCATACCTCCAATTAGAATGAAAAAATCTGATTGATGACTAAACAATAAATGTAGCTGATGGCTCGTTTCTGTGTCACATGACTAGTAGTGATTGGAATTATTCCACATGCACAAAGTATTTACCGGTCAATAATATCAATGACCACTTTTCCTGACCGCTGCAATATTTTCAAATGACGGTGTATTTTTTAGAATGAAGTTTAATTCGTTACCTTTTAACAATACAGACTATAACTGAAATACACATTTAGAAATATGACGTCAGATGAAAAATCGCATTCTACGCCATCCCAAGTCTAATCATGACGAATGTAAACATGACAAATGAATTGAGATGAACGAGAATAATGAGTTGTATATATATATAAGTGGTCACTACAGCAGGTTTTACTGTATCTCTATGACCAGTAGGTCTTTATACACGGTTGGTCACTACAGCAGGTTTTACTGTATCTCTATGACCAGGAGGTCTTTATACACAGGTGGCCACTACAGCACAGCAGGTTTTACTGTATCTCTATGACCAGTAGGTCCTTTATACATAGGTGGTCACTATACCAGTAGCAGGTTTTACTGTATTTTTCTGACCAGGTCTTTATACACAGGTGGCCTCTACAGCAAGTTTCACTGTGTCTAAAGCTGACCACAACCAGACTATAATAAGAGATGAGAAGTCTAACAAGTTAGACTTCACCTTTGTTTATCTAGGCCATGTAAATTTGAAAAAAAATTATGCTGAACAGCCTAACAATTAACATTAGCTTGCTGTTAACTCAAGCTCTCTTATGCAATCTTTTGAATACTAAAGACAAAGTATGGCAAGTCAATCTGTCTGAAGTTGTTGATGTCATGGTACAAAAGTTGTAAGAGATATTATCACAGCCACCTAATGAATGGGATGAACATGATCAATGAAGTGGATCTCAAAATAAATTGTACATCAACCATAAATTACCCTTCAGAAATATGATAGTCATGTGACCACAGGCAATAATTCTACTTTAGCAGATAAACGCTCATGTGCACAAACAAATGAGCAAGTGGAGCGTAAACATCTCTGTGATACAGTGACAGTTTGTTACTACCACCGTTTTGTACCATTTGGTTGTGGCTTTTCTTTTTCCTTTTTTGTTGGTTAAGAAACTGAATTGATTTACACATATATACATGTATGTACATTGATGAGATCACATGCACTTGTCTACTTATACAACAAGTGTATAAAAGTTCAAAAATAATTCATTTACGGCTTTAATATTTTAAATCAAAAGAAAAATTAATTACCAAGTACATGCATTAACTGTTTTAAGTATTGTATGCCCACAAATGATATTTCTTTCAAAGTAGAGATCATACATTGCAAACATGATACATGTATAAAGTTTTCTATTTTTTTTAATAGAAATTAATTTCATAGGAATATATCTGGTAATATGGATGAATACTTTTGACTATTGCAGACTTTTGTGAACAGATGATAGTATTAGAGGTAATATAATATATGGACCACAACAAAATTACCAGTACTGACTCACAATCACCATCTGCAACTTCCAGCCTGGTCTATTAGACTATGAAAGCTAATTATTGTATAGGTACCAGGTCAATTAAATTCAGGAATGGGATCTAAAAATCCTAGGGATGCTATTTCTGTCCCTAACATTATTGTATTATTGTGAACATAAATGTAAATTAGGTTCACAAACCATTCTATTGTTGTTGTTACTGGGGTTTTTTTTTCTTTTCTATCTTTTGATTTTGTTTTGATTCGTTTTGTTGTTGTTGTTGTATTTTCAATAACAATTCTATACAGTTTGCATTTATAAAAGTAAACCCCCCCACCACCAGACATGATACAACTATAATCAACAATTGCATCATAACTGTTCTTATGTATTACTCATTTACTACATTTCCATATAAAACTTTATCCAGTGATGAGTAAGTATTTGCACATAACAACTGATAGAAAAAAAACTTTGCCAGCCCACTAAAATAAAATAAAAGAAAATCTAGACAAAGTTTTAAGTAGCTTAAAATTACAGTTACCGGGTATGCATGTTTATCCAAACACATGCATGATTAAGAATTACGCACTAAATGACCATAAAAAATGACCAGGTGATGTAATCTTCAATATGTTGAAGGCGCGATCACATATGAAGTAGAAGTAAATGAAATGCAAATTTTGAAAGATTCATCATATGCACATTTTTTTCTCAATGTCAAATACATAAAACTGTATTCTTTTCAATTTCATCATTATTACATCTTTATCACTTCTATTTTCTTCATTTCCACTTTGAAATGCTAAAGTCATTTCTGCACCTTGATTATTCTCCGAATATTGGCAAATCAGTAATGAAATGATCTCACAAAAAGAATAGATAGGTGTAAAAACAAACGAGTGAAAAGTGATGGTTTGTCTTGTGAGTTCAATGAACGTTCCTTCCCATCTGAAAGTCAAAGGTCTATAAGTAGGTCTATCCGCAGGAAAACAGGTGGCTAGCTTTACTCCTTTAGTCATTATTACTTACAAGAACTGCACCTCATTTTCATAAATTTAGTGATTAACAGCTTTATCTCAGAATGTTTCCTAAATATCTTTTTGATAAAATATGCTCTCATACACAAGAAAAAGAAGATAAAATTGAAGCGACGTAGCGTCCTAAATTGTGACACTTTCGTCAACAGACCTGCAGACGTGAGATGGGCCATGCTCCGGAGCAACAAATCAATGTTGACCTTCATTAACAAGCTTCAAACTGAGTCTAAACTTACCTCTTCTAAAAATTTTGTAACATCATAAACATTATCGTGAATCACCAACAACGTTGATTTGTCTTTCCGGTTAGAAATTTCAGATTCCCTGAAGATTTTCTTTTCTTTTCCTTCTGACATCTTTTCGTCGTTTAAGCAGGTGCGTACGTACCGGAAAGTTACGTTGATGTGTAGAAACCGAAGTCGGACAAGATATCACGAAACCTACCGGACTACACGTTGCGTATGATGTATTACGCAATACCTTTGTCGGTAGCCCACAGGTGAGATTATTTTTCAGTAGGTGTCCCAGTTAGAATGTCCCCTCGAGTCAAAACGAATTTGAAAATGTATGAGTTTATTTAAATTCAAATTCAAATTATTCATCTATATTTTGCAAAACCAAGAGACTTTCAAACACATTTTATTAGATGTTTTTAAAAATTATTTCATTTAGTTTTCCAGGGGGTCCAAGTTGTGGTAAACCCAACCCTGTTAAAACGAGAATCTAAGAATATGTTCATATGAATTTTGCAAATCCCAGGGAGGGGGTGGGGTGGGTCCGGACCCCTTGACCCTCCATTTAGATCCGCTCATGCGATCGAGAAAAGGAAGAATAGTTTGTATCAGTTTCATAATCAATCGTATATCTGCACATTGTATAATGTATGGTATTTCTATAGTACCGTCGTGGCTCCCCAGTTAACATGTTCGCCTCCTAACTGCTAGGTTATGGGTTCGAATCCGCACTGCGAACTCGGCTTTCTTCACTGACAATATCCTTCGGACGACGCAGAAAACAAACGTGGTTCCGTGTCTGAGTTCGGGATGTCACTGCTAAATGGGTCACTCGGTAAAAGTATCGGATGTAGGCCAGATTTACAACCCTTCATCGTCGTCTCTGTGTAAGTGGAAGATTTTTTAGTCGGACGTTAAACAAGAATACAACAAATCAAAAGTTACAATGTACATATCATGCGCGGATCTAGGGAGTCGGGGGTGGTCGGGCCCCCTGAAATTGGCAAAATCTATACCAATAATGGTCAATTATGCTTAAATTCTCACTTTAACTTAGGTTTTTTCATTTTTACAAATTGGACCCCCCCCCCCTTCCCTGGGAAAAAATCCTGGATCCGGGCATGACATGTATCTATGATTGGACAGAAGGACAAACGGACCAAGATCAATCCAAATGGGGGGGGGGGGGAGTATATTGGTACATGTATCCCTACCTCCTCCACGGCTGTTTGCTGTCTCATGGGCTAATTTTTCTGATCTTAAACTTACCACTGTAAATTATCTAATTTTTTTCAGAGACATCACCAGTTTGGCAATCAACATTTGGTTAAGCCACCATTTGACTGAAAGATTCTTGATCGGAATGTTAACCCTTTCAACACCATTGACCAAAATGGACTTGCCCAAGGCAATAGAAATGTGCATACCATTCTAATACTCAGGGTTGAAAAGGTTAAACAACAACACAGAAATAATAGTACTTCACCAACCATCGTCTTGACGTCGCCTCCGATCTTTGTACATAGCTCCAAGAATTTGGCACAAAGTCCGTCTACTGCATCACTGTAGGCTATCACCGCTGCAGACAGTACCTCTACAACAGAAAACAAAAAGATCACATGAATAAAGAAACAAAAATGTTTTTCTTTTAAATCATCTGTTGTTGTTGCGTTGTTGTTTAACATCCCACTCAAGAATATTTCACTCATATGGAGACGTCACAGTGTGCCGATGAAGGGCGATAAATTTTGCCTATGCTCGGCACTGCTTGCCGTAGAGCATGGAGGTTTCTTTAATGTGCCAACACCTGCTGTGACACGGGACCTCGGTTTTTACTGTCTCATCCGAAGGACAGGAATGGCCAACTGCGGAGTGGTGCTGCGGGAATCGAAACCCAGACCCTTAGATTCGAACACTAACCACTCTGTCACGGAGGCGACTTTTAAATCATCTACAGTCTAACCTGCCTTAGCGACCAACTGAATTAAAGAAAAACTTGTCTTATGTGACCTAAATGTATGGTTCCCAAAATAGTTTTTCCTATATAAATCACCTGAATTAAGAGACCACCTGTCAAATGTGACCCTTTTTGCTCCTACCCTTGGACGGTCTCTTAAAACAGGTTTGACTGTGTATTATCCAAATCATATAAAGATGGCTAGCATAGTTAACAAAGATTTTTGCAAAATGAAAATAGCTTTTATTGTAGTAATAGTATTTCATTAGCATAAATAGTGAGTTGTTCTCAACATCTCCACAGCATGAATTCAAACCCGTGACCTAACAATCAGAAGGGGAACAATCTCGCTAATGAGTAACAGCGGTCTTCTCTGTGCAGTGAGGGATCATGCCAAGCTCTTGGTCGCTATGGAGCTTTGGTATTTAATATTTGACAATTTCTGCTAACATTACAGAACTGGTCTAAGCAAGTCAATGAATGATTCATGTGTCTCTTGCTCTTTTCTCTCTCTCTCTCTCTCTCTCTCTCTCTCTCTCTCTCTCTCTCTCTCTCAGAGATACACACATGCAAAGACAAACAATATTTATTTTGTATTCACAAACCAAAACAAAGAATTGTGTACTAAATGACCTTTCTAAACATCATTACAATGTCCAATGTCCATTTACATATACAATAGTTTTCTCATTTCAAAAACAAAATTTCTGCAATAAATAATGCTTGCATTTCCATTTTCTGGGTAACTTGTATTTTATTTTCTTCCTACACTATACGAATAGACAGTGGTAAGTTCTTCTGATTGTCAAAATTGATCACTTACTGCTTGGCGAAATGTTTATGTAAGAGTTATTTCCCTTTGACCAGATTTCTACTACTTAATGGCACATCAATAACCAGGCATTGACTTATAAAAGTATTAAGTACAGACAGGTCTCAATTTCATGTCATTCTTCAATAAATAGACAATTTTACTTTGGTTCTCATTTTGTTAATAATTTCCTGGGGGGAGGGGCTTGGCTAAGTTGGAAGGTTGCTCCCCATCTGATTACTACGTCCTGGGTTCGAATCCATGCCAAATTATGTTTGGTCGTCCTTGTCCTTTGGATGAGAGGGTAAAAACCAAAGACCCCATATCACAGCACATCAAAGAACCCTCCCTGCTACAACAATACAATTTTGAGTAATTTTTACATTACCAATACAAATTAACTAGATATTGTAAAAATTTGCACTCTTGACATTTTTACTGGTTCAAGTCTGTTTTATTTGTATCTTTGCTCCAAATCTTGGTCGTTTCATGAAAACGTTGAGGTCACTCGGTTACAGCGTTGAGTGATGACCAATTGGAGCACTCAGTACCAAACAAGCCAGCCAACATTACACACCAATGATCTTGTCTTGTGATGATGTGTAGTGTCAGGAAAAAAAAATCATTTGAACGAAAAAAATTGTGGATTCCAGGTTGCAGAAATAAACCCACATAAACAAACATATAGAGTATACATGTATCAACAGATAAATTTCATAGAATTTAGACAATTTCTGCAAACTTTTCAAATTCCTCATCTGCAGGGAAGATTCATTCATTTTTTTGCAAATTTCTAAATGAAAAAAAGCAAGTTTGAAACTTTTTATTTTCATACGACAACTGTAAACAATTTATGAAAAGCAAAAAAAAGTTGTTCTCAAGCCGCTTTTTTCAAATAAAATATGACAGAAAAGTTGTTTTTTTAAACCAAAATATCATGTCACATGACTGCTTAAATGTGCAGTACAAAAGATGAATTAATGCACTCATCTATACATGTAGGTAGTTTTCCTAGATAGTGAGTAATAAAATGAACTTTAGGGGCAAAGAGAGGGGGGGGGGGGTTGTAAAATTTAAATGTGGTGGACCAGTTTTTGTTTTTTTTTTACTTGGCCATACAAATTCATCTGCACTAGTATGCCTATACCATAAATTAATTTCTGCAGTGCAGGGAATAAATATTTGATGCTTTTCAAAGACATTACAAAACAAAAGTAAATCAAACGTTTTAACAAATGATTTCTAAAAAACGGACTTGGTTTGATATAAATTCATATTTATTGCTGGTGTAATCTAGGGTTTGTAGAAATCACCAAAGGGAATGAGCAAGAGGGTCACAGAATTCAGATACAGTCGAGCCTCATTAATCTGGACGCTAATAATCCGGATGCTTCAACTTCCAGAAGAAATTTCCAAAGCACAGAATTTTCAAATTGCATTAGACATAATGCTGGATATGTTTCAGTAATCCGGACGCTTCGTTAATCCAGACAATTTGCTTGGGGACGAATTAATCTGACGTCTGAATTAATGAGGCTCCACTGTACATGTTACTTATATAGGAAGAAACCATTTAGGGAATGACACATTTACATGTAGGTAATTAAAGAGGGTAGTCCATGATTCAGTGGGTCTATAAGGCAAGTTATACAGACTCATGTCCTCGTCCAACAGGCAATTACATTTTGATATGGATAATCAGGCAAGTGCCTATTCAAACCTTGTACAGGAGGTATGCCATGGGACAACAAAAGAAGGAGGGAGATGCTGACAGTCCGCTGACTTTGCACTTCTACAAACAAATTTTCTGAAATTGGCATGGACATTTTTAGGGATGCACATTGTCAAATTTTGACAGGAAATCAAGATATATCGGAAAGTGTGAAAAAGTTGAAACATTCTTCCTTTTTTTTTTTAATATTCCCAACCTCAGATCATCAAAATGCAATTTGCCACTTGGCAAGTTTCTCGACAATGATTTTTTTAATCACTCAGCTATGAGCTATACTGAACAGTTTGAGGTTAAAGATTACGTTTTTCAAAAAGGAGAAAAAACGATCATCATTCGTTTTGCAAACTTTTGAATCATTTCACAATTATAATCTCTGCCTGCGGTTATCAGAATCATCGTTCCCCGTGTTATTTCACACCTCAACAGAATAAGTGATCTCGACTGCCAAAATCGTCATAAATTTTACAATTTGATCACATCTGTTTTTGGCATTTCAGTTTATACTCCTCTGGTTCTTTTGTGGTTTTCCGATACTTCGCTAATTTGTTTACGACAGCCTACACGAGATTGAATTTTTGCTCCACATATGACATTTGAAGGAATAACAAAAAACAAAACCCTAAGTCGCTTCATTCTTGATGATTGTTTGATTTGAAATGTATATCTTTCTGGTTAAAATACTCTCGGCAAAAAACAGCTTCAGATAGTTTACGTATTCGTCAATCTGTTTTTACTATTTTTGTCGGCATTTTTTTAGTTTTAAACTCGTAAAAACGGCTAAAATTAAAGAATGAAACTAACTCAAAAATCAATTGTTTATCTGTAAGGTATAATAATGATAAACACGCGAGGCAATTGAGATTTTGTTTCTCTAAACACAGTGTATAAAGATTTCTAGAGTAAATTCCGTTTTATATGATTTTAATGCGTTTCAACACATTTAGCACTTTTTGGTTTAACTGCTTCCTCCGCGTTTTTATATTTGGGAAAGAAATACATTAATCTTTTCATTGCTTTCACAAAAATCTTTAGGTGATAAAACACTCTCTCTAACACGGCACTCGGGTCAAAACGGTCAGGTTTATTGGTGTTTAACGTCTTTTAAAAACGATATCATGCTTTTCAAAAATAGAATCATCAAGATCTCAGGATACAGATCAGTTTCGTTTCTAAAACCAATGGCGAACTAGATGAAATCGGGATGGAAATCCTCTCTGAAGACCTGGCATAGACATCCAATGTATTTCCCCCAAATTTGGATAATGTGGGGGTACTTTAGTGGGTGTTTAACTTATAGTGGGGTGAACATACACATAAATTGTACCACACCGTAATTGTACTGTATGACTGCCTAAAGGGATGTATTATACATACAAGTAGACAGTACAGTTGGTGTATAACATAGTCAAGGGGAACAAGAGGCCCTTTGGGCCACATCGCTCACCTAAACATTTCACAAAGAAGCAGAAATTTTGGATTTGCAATGTATCACTATACTGAAAGTTACGGACAAAGATGAACCTCTCATTTGTAAAACTTTGGACCCTGTTATTTAAACTTTGGGCCCCTATTTTGGCCCCATCTTTACCCCAGCGGCTAAAATTTGAACCCAGCAGCTACAATTTGAACAAACTTGAATCTACACTATATAATGATGCTCCCATATTGATTTGATAAATTGTACACTTGCTGTTCTTGAGAAACATATTTTTAAAGATATTTTCCTAAATAAACCTATGTTATACTTTGGGTCCCTATTGTGGCCCCATCTTGACCCTGGGGAACACCATTTGAACAAACTTGAATCTACACCATAAAATGATGCTCCCATATTAATTTGATTAATTGTGCACTTGCTGTTCTTGAGAAGAACACTTTTAAAGACATTTTCCTATATAAACCTATGTTAAACTTTGGGCCCTTATTGTGACCCAATCTTGACCCTAGTGGTCACCATTTGAATAAACTTAAATCTACACCATATAATGATGCTACCATATCAATTTGATTTATTTTACACTTGCTGTTCTTGAGAAGAAGATTTTTAAAGACATTTTCCTATATCAACCAGTGTTAAATTTAGGCCCCTATTGTGGCCCCATCTTGACCCCAGTGGCCATCATTTGAACAAACTTGAATCTACACTTT
>JACSZP010049403.1:0-11307 GCA_016161895.1 Pinna nobilis | reverse complement strand
GGGGGGTTGAAGTCCGATTCCGCAAACGGAACGCAGAGCTCGTTGCCAATACCCAATCACGTATTCCGATTTTCTGCACCTGCAGTAACATTTATTTAACTTATCTGCCTTATGGTATGTACTAGTCACCAATAAGAATGATGGCCAGTACTAGTCACTGTTATATGTAACCAGTTCCGAGTCCCATTTAAGGAACACGATGTACCAAGTTGTGTGTCGCAGACCATGATGTATCCACTGAGCGAGTTAGCCTTCACTCGCAAAGATGTGTAGGCCGATGTTCGACGTTGGTCTCCCTGCAAATTTGATTTAGGTCGATGTTTCCGCCTCGGAAATCTACAGGCCGAGGTTGTGGAATACCCTGCAGATATCGGCCAAGCAAAACAGCTATTCAGTGCATGCTGTAGAAGGCCGATGTTAAGTGCAGTCCGCCCCACTGATCTGGTGCCAGCGAAGTAGCCTACCTTGACAAAGTTGTAGTCGGCTGATGGGATTGACTACCCTGGAAACCTCGGTCGTGCGATGTCAACTTACCAAGGAAAGCTTCGGTTGGCCGATGTACGGCGTGGGCCGCTTCACAGAATTCGGGGACGTTCGGTCCGTCAGTATACGGAACTCGGTACCTGTTCCTAGTTCCGTTTACGGACCTCGAAACTCGGTGATTATTTAAACGACATTTAGAGCTGGAACCGAGTTTCCGATTCCTTAACCTTATACGGTTCCGGAAATCGGAACAAACTTCAGGTCCCCATTGATATGATGGCTGACGACGAGTATTGTACTGATATGCTGTTGGTTATAGAGTCCCCTAGTATGGTGTACTGTTAAGTTATACTGTAGGCAATACAGCCTACTGGTTATGTACAGGGTTTACTGTATAGATTTGTTGTAGGGCAAAAATCCCAGAAATTTGATTTTAAATTCATTGTACAGTTTTATAATTGGCAATATAAGCCGCTGATGTTGATGTGGATACAATATGCAATAATTTTTTAAGCCAAACAGCCCACTGGTATGGTGATACTAGATCAACTGTACAATTATGTAATTCGCTGTAAAACCTAGTAGTTTGGTGGTGGTTCCGTTTATAGGTGAATAGTAGGCCTTTCAACCCACTTGTTTAGTGATGGATATTCTGCACAGCTATGTAATAAGCACACATTCCACTGTAAAGGTGTTAGAAGTACTCTAAAGGTGTGTTGAAAGTCATACAACCATCGAGTATGGTGGTACTGAATAAACCGTACGTTATTTAATTGGCCATATCGCCCACTGTTGTTATGGTGGCGGATGTATTGTTCAGGTGATTTATAGTCCATACAACCAACTGGTATAATGGTTAATGTGCTATACAGATGTGTATTAGGCTACATGTATACATTCCACTTGTAAGGTATTTGATGTACTGTACAGGTATGTTGTAGGCTATATAACCAACTGGTGTGATGATGGTTTTACTTAACAGCTATATTAATGGCTAAACAGTTCACTAAAGCGGTGGCGTTTCCATATAAGTAAAAGATTTCAATGGGACTTTAAACAACAATACAAAAATACTGACATGTAGCATATACCTTCGGTGAGTTCATATAATATCGATTTAATACTGCAGTTTGTATTTACTTTTCTTTTTCTTTTTAATGCAAATATTCAATGACCAACTCACAATATTGACTCTTAAAACGCTAAGGAAAAGTTCATATTCGGATCGAAGGAAATTTGAGGATCTGACAAAGGTATTAATATACAATTCAAGACTTTAACTCCTTATGGATGGTTTATATTCCCAACATGTGTTGTTGAATAGTTTGATTTATCTCCCTTTGTTTGTAGCTCAAGTTGGTGTAATTGAGCAATTGGCACCCATAGAATTACTTCGTTGATTGCTGAAGAAAGACTTTAAATTTGTGTTCATCAATTATGGCCTATGAGTAGTGACACGGAAACTGGAAAGGGATCGTTTCTTTCACACGGCTGCTAAACGCTATGTTGATTCTCACTTTGATGATCTCGGGATATTAGAAACTCCATTTCATTGCTTGTAAATTGTACTCATTCAAAAAGACGTAATTGATTTTCAAAAAATGATTGTTAACATAAAATACAACAATATGAGAGCAAGTGAGTCATAATCAGGGAATCTTTTTATTTCTAGTGTGAAATACACATGTATTTACGATTCTTGTTTAGTGCTATAATTGATTTTGGTATTTGCTTGCCACTAAGCACAATTTATCAGTGCGGCAGAGTGGCCTCCGAGGCTGAGTGCTAGCGTGTTCGACTTCGAATCGAAGGGTCTGGAGTTCGAATCCGCACAGCGCCACTGCGCAGTTAGCCGCACTTTTCTTTCGGATATTGTTTCGAGAAATATTTTTATTGACAGCTGATAGATTTCATGTAATATTACATGACCAGACTCTTAACACAGATTTTGCTGAAATATCTGAATTGAAGGGTCTTGGGTTTGAATCCACGCAGTGCGACTCGGCAGTTTGCCGTCCCTGTCTTTCGAATGATACAGTAAAAACCGAGGTACAAGGTAGTGAAATATTCTTGAGCGGGACGTTAAACAACAATAAAACAACAACCAGAGCGGCGCTTCCTTAAAGTTTCACGGAATCACGGGTATTTACAAATTAAATTGAAGGGCGGGCGAGCAAGGCGCCCCTTCTTAACTCTCAGATAATGAACGTTTCCACCAATGCAGCTGCAGCTTACCCACTTGTTTAATTCATTATCAACTTTCCTCCTGCACGCTGCTCCGCATTAACATGGGACAAATGTCATTGGTGACATTTGTCACCGACATTGGTGTGCCGGTAATTGTTTAAGTAGCCTGAAATGAAATTCAACCAGAGTCGCGCCTAGGGATCAGACACCCTGATAGTTTGATATGAAATTTAACTTGTGTCGAGCCCAGGGATCAGATTTAGAACACACATACACCGATCCATTCCTCGCCGATTACGTAGTGTATTTAGATAAAAAGACAACTGAGAAGATAAGTTTTTTTGTTTTATTCAGTATAAATAATAATACGAAAACTTTTATTCTAAAACTCTTGCATTGCGAGTGTAAACTCGCCCTCTTTAGAACGAATAAATCAATCATACAAACCAACTACACAACAGTCCATCCATCCATCCGTCCACACACACACACACACACACACACACACACACACATACATATATATATATATATATATATATAAGGATTTCAACTGAAGATAAAAATTGTTGAGGGGCAGGGTAAAATGACGATTTAAAATGAATTTTTTGAAACATTAAATTTTTTCTTATGAATGTAAACGCATGATAGGTCATGATGCCCGCGTGTATGTGTAAGTTTGGAGGCCTGTATTAGTTAACCCAAGTCAAAATGCGCCATCTTTTGAGATCATGTATCATCGAAGAACTTTTGAACAAAAACTCGTGAGAATGGCAATACTAATGCGAGAAATACAAAGAAATTATGGATCTAAATTTATATCCCCATATAGTTTGTCTATTCCCACACACACACCACATACATACATGCATGCATGCATACAGACAGACAGACATTAAACATACATACATACATACATACATACATACATACATACATACATACATACATACATACAAATATACATTCGTAAATATAATCAATTTTGCTCAAATAGTATACATGTATACAAATCAGAAATGTTTAAAGATATTCATTCTTTAAAACTTTACAGATCTCCCATTGAAATATCTACTAAGCAATTCACGTTAAGAAAAATGTTTATTTGATTTAAATGTTTCAGTAATTGTTAATTTGCTGGTGTTTCCTGAATTTGCAGAATGCTTCAAAGCAGTTTTCGATATAGATAATGATAGGCAGATTATGTTAACCCATAAAAGGATGTAGGACATGCAGTGGTGCAAAAATGCTCAACAACAAACACCAGTTATACTGGTCACCAAGATCGCTGTAGTGATAAGTTCAAGTGAACTCGTGTATTGCTCTATCAAGATGATGCTTTATCCGTGACAATGACCTCGGTCCCCTGTTAAACATTGCCATTCATTAGCTTCCGGTTGCCGTTATCTGTCGGAGTACCCCCTGCAAAGAAATGTTGGATATTATCAGCCTATATTCTTTCCCGTGTCATTAAATTAGACATTATCGATTGTCCAAACTTCGATCAAACGATCGATTGTTAAATTGACGCAGTTGTCGAACATCATAATAAGAATAAGTATATTACATAAATAATAAGTACAATCTCCCCTATATTTTCCATGCACTAAATAAATAATAAAAATTGGTATGTATCTTTTTGTTGTCATATTTCAAGAATGTTTGTTTTTGAGACCTATGTATTCTGATACTTTATACACGTAACCTATATCAATCTCCAATTAAGAGAGTCCCACTCTTACGAAAAGCCTCAAAGACAAATATTATCGGTTAATGTTATTAGCGAACATAGTATTCAGAAATACCTTTTCTTTTCTTTCTCCTCTGCTTGAGGATTTCTTTAATCTGGACTGCTACCAACATAATCAGGATTAAAATTGATACAACGACACTTATTCTGTTTAAAAATGAAGAAGAAAGTTGTTGAAAATATACATGAATCTAATGACAGACAATTTATCCATGAAAATTATAAAAAGTCTATCCATGCTCTTTCAGCAACAAGGCTTGGAGTCTGGTTGATAGACTAGACGACAGTTCTGCATATTTTTATCAAAAGTACGTACATAGAGTTTAGATGTTTGCTTTTGCATTTGAAGAAATAACATCAGCTGTACAGAAAAAAATTCAGGCACATTAAACTAGACATATTGCTAAATATTGCATGTGTTGTTGTTGATATTGTTGCGTTGTTGTTTAACATCCCACTCAATAATATGTCACTCATATGGATACGCCACCTGTGCAGATGAAGGGCGACACAATTTGCCTATGCTCGGCACTGCTGGCCGTTGAGCAGGAAGGGTTCTTTAACGTACCAACACCTACTGGAACACGAGAACTTGGTTTTTACTGTCTCATCCGAAAGACAAGTAAGGCCAATCGCCGAGTGGCGCTGTGCGGATTCGAACCCCGAAACCTTCGATTCGAAGTCGAACACGACAACCACTCGGCCACGGCAGCGTCCCTTTTACCGGTTTGATGATGTTCTAATAGAAAATTAATCATATGTAGTTGATTGTTGGTTTAGTATGAAGCAAATGCATGTGGACTCAGTTCCTACTGAATGCCAAATATTGTTATTCAATACAAAGCGTTATTGATTATTCTGTACAGTTTGAAGCTGAAGCGATCTGGTATCGAAACCATTCTGATCATTAACTCCATATGATGATTAATTCTTGTAATTAATTTTTAGTTGTAATAGTTTTCATTGCTATTGTAAAGTAATTTCTCCGGTACTTGGTTTTTAGTTAGAGCTTATATCTTATGTTATCTCGAATTTGATGAAATAAGCTACAGCGGTCAAAATGTGGTTTTAAGATATTTCGAGACATTATCGTTGTATTGAATGGCATCATATATACTTAATTTTAAATTTACTTATTAGATTAATGTAGGTTGTGAACCAAGCAACAGCGCGATTTACAGAGCATGTCGATTGATTATTTTTTAATCAATTGATATAAGTGATTTTATTCTGTAAGTTTAATAAAAGAATTAAATCTATTCACTTAAACCATTATCATATGTTTTCCTTGATACTAATGAATATTTAAACGAACGCATTATTGCACAATAACAGTAAAAAAAATCCTTACGCCGTTAAAGTGTCACAATGTCTACTGAAGGCTTCAATCAGCTGCAGTGTTGATGTAGTTCTTACTTGTTCATCTGAGTTATCGACATTCGAACTGGTTTTATTACTGAAAAAAAATGTTCTTCGTATATCATGTATTCAAATTTTGACCGGAATTCACAATAACTTTTTTAAGACTTCTGAATAATTTCTTTGCAGTTTTGCTGTTTATGGTAATAAATATAACTGATTCGTTTTTCGGGTAGAGCTGTATAAGTGAAGTTTTTTGTACCGTTGCTGCTTTGAATTTAATGTTAAAATAATTCTTATTTCTTTGTCAAAGATTGTTAGATTGTTTGCTTACCGAATATCTATTTTTATGCATGATGAATCTGCGAAAAACATACAAAAAAATCAATTAATAGAAAGATCAAGATAACGAACAATGATCTAACAATTCCTTTGCAGAAAAAAAGAGGTGGGCAAATACGGACCCCTGCATATATTAGGTAGAATCAATTGCCAGAAGTTCTATGTATCTCCTTTCGGCTTGCCAAACCGCCATGAGCCTTACATCTTGATCAGATAAACGAGTAATCCGTAGCAAAAAAAAAAAAAAAAAAGTACGTCAACATTAAACAATTGTTGTGAATCACGTTAAACAGCATTCGACCTAAAGGCAGTAATATATAAATCAGATAAATCTTAATCAGCTGATTTTCGATATGCATAATGATTTCAATACTAAATGATGACTAAATGATAGGTGCTATCAGCTTTAACACTCGGGTAATCTTTAATGTACATTGCAAAGTACCAAAATGACAAAAATACGAATGAATTTCCTCTTTTACGCAGAGTATTTACAAGTAGATCTTCACTCACTTCAAGCTAGAAAGTTATTTTTAAATTTTTGTAGAATCGTAATTTGCGATGAAATTTAAATCATTTCAGAAATACATGTACTTACATTTAACAGCTTGATACGAAAATATGTCTTTATCTGGACACGACCCTAACTTGGCGTCACAAGGTCTTACATGGATCTGTTTGTAATAGCGATCGTAGTATGGACAGGTACCCAAAACAAATGTTAAATTGTATATTCTATATACAGTATTAACTCAAGGTTTAGGGATATATAGTATGTATTTCTCTGATTTGATATTATCAAGTCAGGACTACATGATTGCCGATGAAACATAAGACCTCCTTTTGCAAAATTATCAAAGCGCCGAGCTGCTTTTCGGCATTTAGTTTCGTAATTCTAGCCAGAGAAGCTAAGCCTCGGTAAAGCTTAGTTGATTGTTTGATAATGCTTGTCCACTTATTTTTAGATTATACATGTTTGTTAGTCTTATCTGGGACATGAATTTTTATTCTCTGCCACCAGAAAGTGGTCACCGCTTCAAAGATTGACGAGTGTTATATTAGATAAAAATAAACAGAACATTCATGTCCATCACTGTTTTTTTTTTCTCAGACATATAATGTATTATCGTTTTTAAAGAATAAGTTTATAATACCTTGTTCAACCCACTTCCATTCCACATTTACGATTCCAAGTTGGTTTTTCTCGTCAGCAATGCAGTGAAGTCTTTCAGTGTCACCGTTTGGGTATAAGTTCAAGAGATCCCAGTAAATACAGGAACTTGAAACTGGTTGGAATGGTGCAGTGGATACAAATGATGCTGGTAAAAGGATAAGAATTACCCGGAAAGCCATCTACAAAAAACATACAATAAAATAATTGAATATATTTCATGGAAAACAGGTGATATTTTAAAGAATTGCAAAGACATATTATTCTTTTGTCAACAATTACCTTGTGAGCCATTACAAAATATTCCTACTAGATAGCATTCTTATGACAAGGCACAAAATGACCGAGTTTGTTATTTACACCGGAAGGGTGGTCCAGATATATGAACAGTATGAACTGTTTTCTCTTGAAATTGAGAAGGGATATTTAGGATCAACATGGCCCGAAGTACTGATTTAAAGTCCCCTATGTTCTTCATGTTGAAAATGTCACCCTATCGCCGAAAGAACCAATGAAATCCCTTTTATCAGGCGGGTCACAAAAACAAAACCTTTCTAACTACATAAACAAAACTAGATGTTTCTGAGACTATATTCGAACGATATTGATCTTTGTCCATTATTTTCTTGGTCGAGTTTGATTTTTAATATAGATAGACTTTAAAGATCAGTTTTTACCTAAGCCTTGTGGATTTTCCTCAGCACCTTAGATAGGTCATAGCGTAGTTCAGTTAAGAAAACAACGAGAATCTTTGTGATTTCGCAGAATATTATCCGCCTACAGAGACAGGTTCAAGCGATCAATAACATTTGTGCGCATGCTCATAATGTGGGGTTAACCACGTGGACTCCCCGGTTTGACAGCTGATTAGATTTCTGTAAGATAACTTGACCAGACTCTTAACAAAGATGTTGCTTAAATATCTGAATCGAAGGGTCCGGAGTTCGAATCCGTGCAGCGTGACTCCGCAGTTGGCCATCCCTGCCATTCGAATGAGACAGTAAATGTCGAAATCCCGGGTCACAGTTAGTGTTGACATTGAAGAACTCCCCCAGCTCTACGGCCAGTAGTGCCGAGCATAGGCAAAATTTGTAGCTCTTCACCGGCACACGGTGACGTCTCCATATGAGTGAAATATTATTGAGTGGGACGTTAAACAACAATATAACAACAACATTTCTCGCTCGACGATTTCAGAAAATCCGAATGACTTATAACCTAATGAATCATCTTTAGTAATTTTCATTTAAGACACTGCTAGTCAAATAAGAAAGGATGGCATGTGTTAATAAACACATTTCCAAAAAGTAAAACAACAAAAATCTAGCTTCAGTTTTCATTTATGAAAAGCATTAGAATATTCAACTTTCTCAAATTTCAAAAATATTCTCCTAACATACAAGGTCGAGATCAGTGACTTGTGGAATATGTAGTCGACTCAGACACATGCATTTTGAAACGTAGGGAAAATATTGTGGTATTATTTTGATGGATCCCTGAAATCATTCTCCGACCTCCTTACTTTTGAAATCTTTTATTATCTCAGAAGCACTTGGAATCCTCCACCCTCAAACATATACATGTATTTTCTATTCATTAAGATATTGACCCTGTAGCAATACTAACTCTATGCATCTAAGCATCGTAGCCGATTTATCTTCTTACGTTTAAAAATTAATTTCTTTCTAAATTTAATAAGAATGTTTCCTGGTTAGGCAGAGCTTTTACCATAGAGAAACATATACCCACACAATATGTTTATAAGGTTACTACAGTGACTCCTTAATTCAATTCTGACATGAAATTGTACGCTGTGTAGACGAAATTTAATATTAGTTGTGACAGTGTTGTAGTATTATGTTTACACGATAAAGTCTATAACCAGCTATCTATTTATAGCTTTGGAAATTTTTGGTCGGGTTATGTGCCCCTGTTTACCTTACTCTTTCAACATTTAGTTTAAAACCGAATTCAAAAATATGTATAGATCTTATTGTGGTAATTGTTATTGTTATTCCATGCTCCACTAAGAACTGTTTTTATCAAATGTAAAACTTCCCGAATCCTTGCTAGGAGCTTCAAATTCATTCTTGCCAAAATTAGCACTTAAAACCGTTAAGCAATGAATTGTCTTTGGTGCACCGTCACGCACGGTAACACTGGACCACGATTTTACTTTCCGTTGTAAGTCAGATTTCGAAGGTAGGCCTAATCCAAAATCGATGATTTTAAACAGCGTTAATATTGATTTTGTTGCAATAAATATAAGTACGGTAGACATTCATGCGGCCATAAAAGAATACGGGTTTATGGATCATCTTCACTTATTTTCATTTAGGTAATTGCTAGTCAAGTTGGAATGTGGCATATGTTGATACAACACAGTTCAAATAAGTAAAATGACGAAATAGAACCTTCTTTTTTTCATTTATGGATAGCATTAGATTATTCAACTTTCTCATATTTTCAAAATTATTAACCTAACATACAAGCTTGATTGCACTGACTTATGGAATATATAGTCGATTCAGCTTCATGCATATTGAAACGGACGGAAAGTAAAGAAAATAAATACGGTAATATTTAGAGAGATCCCTGAGATCATATCATTCCCCGACTGTCTTATTTTTGAAATTTTTGGTTATCTCAAACGTGCCTGAAATCCTCAATATTTAGCCGTATGTTTCTTATTCATTATGATAATGATTCTGTAGACAATAATTACTCTATACATCTAAGCATGTACTCATCCCTTCTTAAGTTTCAAAACGAATTTCTTTCTATATTTCAAAAGGATTTTTCCGGTTAGATACAGCTTTGCACATACGAAATACATACCCATTAAATGCGCATATAAGATGTGTTTTATATTTATACTCACGAAGTCGAAGTTACTCCAGTGATTCATTCATTCAATTCTGACATGAAAATGTACGCTGTTCAGACAACATGAACATCAGCTGCGACATTGTTGTATACAATGATTAGTGATTACACGATACAGTGGACAGTACAGTCACAGGTAGATTATGAACCCGTTAACCTTACCTTGATTACATTAAGTTAAAAATCGATTTCAAAATTATGTATAGATCCTTATGCTGTAATTGTAATTGTTATCTTATGTTCCATTAAACTGTTTTATCACATGTAAAACTTCCCAAATCTTGGCTATGAACTTCAAATTCATTCTTGCCAAAATTAGCACTTAAAACCGTTAAGCATCGAAATGTCTTTAGGGTATCGATACCCCCGGTAACACTGGACCTTGAATTCACTATCCGCTGTAAATCAGATTCCCAAGGTTATCCAAAATCAATTAATGTAAACAGCATTAACATTTATTTTATCGCATTAAATGTACAGACTGCAGACATTCCTGCGACCACAGTAGAATACGGGTTTAAGGATAATCTTCGTTTATTTACATTTTAGTGACAGCTAGTCAAGTAAAAAGGGTGGTATGATGTGTTAGAAACAACGAAAATCTAACTTTATTTTTCATTAATGGAAGCATTAGATTATTCAACTTTCTCAAATTTCAAAAATATTCTCGTAACGTAAAAGGTCAGATGCACTGTATTATGCAACATGTAGTCGACGCAGATACATGCATATTGAAACTGAAGGAGAATAACGAAAAATATGATGGTAATATTTTGAGAGATCCTCTGAAATCCTCAACCCTTAACCATATATTTTTATTCTTGAAAATTGCATTTATCAAGGCCGATTTTTCTCACATTTCGGACAGGGAAATCCTCAAATTTGCCCGGATGAGATTTTCTTATCTCACCCTGCGTTATCTCAACCAGAAAACCGGAAGTTGACCAACTTTTTCTATTCGGCACGTCTAAAAATGTATTCAAATTGTATTTCTTTGATTGCTATAACTTATGAAACACGATGAAGCTCGAACGGTCAAAGTCATGAATCGTAACTTTTATGAACTATAGAGTATATATATTTTGATTCTCTGGCTGGTTTCTTTTTCATTTTTGATAGTTTGTATCAA